>CM031921.1:8100380-8324449 GCA_018703695.1 Prunus fruticosa | reverse complement strand
GCCAAAAGGAAATAGACACTAGACAAGGCCTCACAATGCGAGTGCATATCACCACCTTAACCTCCGAAGGGACCTACACCTGCTGAAGCAAATCCGCCTGCCGATACTCTCCATATAAAACCTAGAGCCAGGACACGTGTCGCCATCACGGTGATTTGCACAAAGTCCCACATTAAAACTTTGTTCAAATTCTCATTTCACTCCTTATAAATCGCAGTGCCCAGGTAGAAAGGGTAACTACTTTTCACCTTTATTATTACTTTACTCTGTCAAAAGTGCCACGTATCCACATTCGTTGGGTTAAGCGTTGGAAACTCGCAGGGTCCTGGGTTGGTCCCAGGAAGCTTAGGCGATTCTCTTCCTTGTTCTACTATAGGACAGCTTTGTGCAGAAGGTTATGACCTCCACCTCTGAAGATCCAACGCTCTTTTTACCTAAGTTGACCCTCCCAAAAAGAGCATCAACAGTACATATTCAACACCATTTCATCCCCACGCCCTCTCCCTGATGAATCACCTCCCCACCACCCATCTTTGTCTCCTTGTCTCTTTGTCTCTCTATGTCTATATCTCTACGTCTCTTTGTCTCTTCTAGTATTGGCTAAGGGGTCAAAGATTGGAGTTGATGATATGATAGCAATGGTAAGAATGGTAAGTTTGGAATAGAGTGGTCAAGTTGTATTAATGAGGGTTGGGACACGAATGACTATTTTGCCCCTAAATTTAACCAAAAAGTAGCATATCTCGAGTAACGAAAATGGAATCGAGGGACTGAGCAGAGCATTCACAGAATTGAATGACTAAAATGTGAAGTGGGTTACAAATTTCACAAGAACTATTGCACCTAAAAATCCCAAAAAAAAAGACGGCATGTAAGAATTCGATAATGGAAGTTTTTCCTTAATGTGTAAGTTTATTGGATTTTCTTGCTCGGAAGGTTTCAGGCTCTTGTTATGGAAAGAAGGCAATTTTCAAGAAATCAATAAGGTGATTGAGTTAGGAATTGAAAGAATCCTCACATTTACGCGAGAATCGCAGAGTAAGCGGCTGCTCATATGAGAATTGAGAGTTGAATTCAGAATTAGAGGTGAAAATTGAGAGAATTGTAAACTGAGATGATTTGGAAGTGGTGGTGGATGTTGACAGTGACGGCGATTGGAGTGGTGGCGTGGGGCGTTCCTTCCGAGCAGCAGCATCTGAGTTACTGGTATTGCGTTTGGATCATGTGCCAACCAAAGCGCTCCTCAGGTCTGTCTGTCCGTCTGCACTTCTGCTGTTTGTTTTTCCTTTTCTTCTTCTCACCTCTCAATAGCTTTGCCATTTTGGCACACTACTTTGATGACAACACATGTTTCTCTAATTACCATTGCTTATTTGACTCACACTTCATCATTTATGATTTCCTAATTTATAATAATTGTATACAAATTTATAAGTCTGCCAAATGCCAAAAACAATTCAAGAACACATAGTTGGAGATGAAAACCCACTTCCGCTTCTTCAGTTTGACCACAATGGCAATATCCTCATAACGAAATCTGAATCCAACTGTCCATTGATAGGTGACGTTTAGGCAATCTTCCTGTGCACATTGTCCCTGCTTTTTTCTTTCTGCTAGTGAACCCTACTGCAACTGTTGCTTATTACTTAGCTGTTCAAATGGCATTATATTGTATCAAATCATCTATCGATTTGCTTGCTTCGCCACACTACGAAATTTCATCTCTGAAACTTTTGTGAATATATTTACTTCTTTTGTTTCTCAGGATAACTTAAAATTTTCGGTTTTGTGCAGCCCATCTGGAATGCAATAATCTCCTTTGATCCCCAAGTTTTCATTTGGCTTGGTGATAACATTTATGGAGACATTAGGCGTCCTTTTAAACTATTTGGAAAAGAAAGAACAATTGGGCCTGGAAGAATTCCCCCAAGATTTGTTCCTTCTACTGAGCAGGAAATGAAGTCTAGATATGGAAAAGCCAAGTCTAACCCTGGTTATTCTCGTCTTCAAGAGAATACTAAGGTGTTTCATCCTCACTTCTCTGAGTGAATAGTTGTTGAGATCCTTAATCTTGCTCATACATGTTTACTTTTTTATATAATTATTCTTCGTTCTAAGTAGTAGCGTACCAATCTTGTAGGTAATTGGCACATGGGATGACCACGATTATGGATTAAATGACGCAGGAAAATTTTCCGGGAAAATAACTAATCAGAGGCTTCTCCTTGATTTCTTGGATGAGCCAGAACATAGTCCACGTGAGCGACTGTTCTCCCCTTGTAGAATTGTCATTATGGCCTTACGGATATGCAAAGATGCTGATGTTGTCATTGTTAAGCCTCATTCGCTTTTTATGAATAACATCATTAATTTTTAACTCTATCTAATTGTGGTGTACTGCAATGTAGTTGTTCGTAATACCTAATTATTGCTGATTATATTGAATTCTTTTTTTGCTTCAATTGTAGGCGCAAGCAAGACGGAGTTTATGCATCTTACACACTTGGCCCCATGGGTAGACAAATCAAGGTATCAAACTGAAAGCTTCTAAGTATCTGTCTGAAACATTTCTTCTTATGGAATTCAAATGGGCTTTCCAGGATAAGCAAACAACTGTTTTCAGTAAAATTGTCTTTTGCTCTAATTACGGGCAATAAACTCCCTCAGGTTATACTATTAGTACTAGGTACCACCTAGACCCTTTACGTAGTGATGGAACTATTTTGGGACGTCACAGTGGGAATGGTTAGAAAAAGAGCTGAATGATTCTCCAACAGCCATTACAATTATTGGATCTTCCATACAGGTATGCTGTCAATTTATGCCAACATTATATTAGGTAGGTTTGTACTATGCTTGGATCTTCTATACATTAATTTATGCCTACATTGTTCTACATAAAGCTGTTAGCTATGTAATTAATTTACATATGTCCTACTCCCTATTGCTTGGCTAGTTGGGTTGTTTGGATTTGCCTATGGTGTCTTCAAGTTTTGTTAATAATGCGTACGTTTCAATAATTATCTTTTCTCCCAATTCAGGTAATATCAAATCTGTCAGCAACCACTGGGCCATTGTTTTACATGGAGTCTTGGGGACGTTTTCCAAAGGAGAGAGATCGGCTATTTAAATTGATAGCAGATAGCAAGGTGGTATATGTATGCTCCATGATGCATATTTTCAATTATACTTCTTTCAGTAGCGATTTCTAATTAGGATACAAGCAGCAGATGCATGAAGCAGGGTATTTATTTTTTACTTTTACAACTTGGTCTGAGAGGAGAGGATGCTTAGATCAGCTCTTTTACAAATCCTTTTCCTTGTAGAGGGATGGAGTGTTTTTCATAAGTGGAGATGTTCACTTTGGAGAAATTACACGTTATGATTGTGCCACTGGATATCCATTGTATGATGTTACTTCAAGTGGGATAACCCAAGCAGTTGAGAAGGTAGTCCACCACCGCTACATTTCCTTGTGAGATTTCTGGCATGGTTAACTCCTAACACTATAAGAGTTATGGACCAAAACTGCAGATACAGGTCGTGCACATATGGTATGCTTGTCATTTTAAATTTGACATATCTGAGTTTCCTGGCGGAACATGTCAGGTATTTTTATTTTCTGGATGTGTATTTTCTTCAGGCATGTCTAATTTTGGAGCAGTTGAGATAGACTGGGATGCAACTCCTGTGACATTGAGAATTCAAGTGAGGGATATAAACGGAAATCCTGTGACAGGTGTAACTACATCGCTATCAGAACTGCAAGCAAGAAATTCCACCTCTTCAACCACCAAGAAAGCAAGAGAGCATCACAGGCACTGCTCTCTTGAAAGCACTCTACCATGGATTGTTAGATATCGCCTGGCTATTTTAGCTTACTGTGCTGTAGCGAGTATGTTTATCTCAGACTTCCAGCTTTACTATTGAATGCTTCTTGCATGGAATGTGCCTAGCCGCTTTTTTTCTACACTGCATGGGAAACTTTCAGTGTTTACGGCAAAAGCTCTTTATATCATATGGAGTGGATAAATGGAACAAGAAAAAGAAAAATAATTCTTTAGGGCTTCAATATAAAATTTAAATAGACTTAATATATAAGGGATTCAGGTCGTCTGATATTCGGATGTGCATTTCTTTCATCAAATCAATTTTTTGTTTGTTGTTTTTTAAGGGGTACCATCAAATTATGCTCAATTGATTGCAACTTTATTTGATTTTATCTGTGTTTGCTGTCCTGATTGTAATAGTTTTGCGTTCGATGTTGCAGCTTTTGTCCTTGCTTTGATAGGAGTAGTTTGGGCTGGTATATTAGCGTGCAGGAGATGCGCCCACAAAAGAAAGTGCGACTGACCTGCTCAATGATAGATGGTGGTAGTTTTTAATTCGCTGCAGTGATGATCATCAGGGGAACCTAGTTTTTTGACTTTCTAGTGTGTAGAATTTTGTTTTCTGAGGCATATAGAATTTTATTCACCTAATAATAAGTGGCTGGAGATGTAAAATTTCTGATTAACAAATATATGTAGTGAAACTTATCTTTATACTGTTCATTGTTCTAGTTAGTAGGGTTAGTAGGGTGTTAGAGTGATGAAGATGCAAAAAGGGAACTGCTGTTAGCATTTATAACTTATATTTTAAGTTTCAAGTATTGGATTAGTGGATTGGTTGATCGCTTCCATTTTAGGTTTTAAGTATCAAATTTTGGGTTAAAATCTAAATTCTAGCTCTAAAAGACCATTATATACCTTAATAAGTGAAATCAAATTTGAAGAAAATTTGAAAGATATTCAAGTGAGAAAATCACAAGGGAGAAGGAGGAGGGAGGAGCCCATTTTGTACGCATGGGCATGGTCAATACGATGGAGTAAGAAACCAAAATGGTAATGGTTGGCAGAAATCAAGATGTTTGATGGGTTTGAAGAGTGGACTGACTTTTAAAGTCAAATGAAAATAAATAAAAAAGAAAAGGCTGTCAAGTGGTCAACTAAAGACGCGTTGAATAGTTGTATAATTAAGGCCTCACGGAATCTCTCAGAAAATTATAAAGAATTTTGTTTGCGTTAACTTTAGCCATCCCATTGAAGATGAATTGGATGGTATCGGTGGTGGTGGTGGTGGTGGTGTTTATCTTGATCAAAGTGCAAGGGCAGCAGAGTTATGTGGACAATAAACAGCTCGACTGCTACAAACACTACAACACCACCGACGGCTATGTCTGCAACGGCGACGCATCGTCATGCCCCTCCTACCTCACCTTCCGTTCCATCCCTCCTTATTACAACTCCCCGACCTCCATCGCCTACCTGCTGGGCTCCGAACCCACCCGCATCGCTGAAGCCAACAACATCTCCGATGTTCAGCCCATTCCCGCGGACACTCTCATACTCGTGCCCGTCAACTGCTCTTGCTCCTCCTCCTCTTACTACCAGCACAACGCCTCCTATGTGCTCAAAAGCTCCGCCGACACCTACCTCGGAGTGGCCAACAACACCTACCAGGGCCTCACCACCTGCCAGGCCCTCATGGCTCAGAACCCCTTCCGCGACACTAACCTCACGAAGGGCCTCACCCTTCAAGTCCCACTGAGGTGCGCTTGCCCCACCGCCAACCAGACCGCCGCTGGGGTCAAGTTCCTCCTCTCTCTACCTGGTCGCCTGGGGAGACGACCCTCCTACCATCGCCCAACGCTTCGGTTTAGACCTACCCACCTTGCTCCAAGCCAATCGCCTCTCTTCCAACGACATCATCTATCCCTTCACCCAACTTCTGCTTCCTCTCACTTCCCAACCCACTGCTCAACTGCAACAACGCTCTTCTCCTCCTCCTCCTCCTCCATCCGCTGCTCCACCTCCGAACTCCAACAACAACAACAGCAAAATCAACGAACATATCTTCGTGGGTGCCGGTGTTGGAGCTGCTTGCCTCCTCCTCCTCGTTATTACGGCCTTCCTCCTGTTACGCCGCCGCCGTCGTCAACATTACCAATCGGCGGCGGTTACGGAATCCCCCAACTCCAAACTACAAGTCTCTTCTGGACCTGGACTTGAACCTGGTAAGATCGCAGACTACTTGCCAACCGCGCCGCTACCTTCATCCGACACCATTTCTTCTAGAGGGCTTGGCTATGCTGTTGAGTCCTTGACCCTTTACGAATTGGAGCAACTGCAGAGGGCCACCCAATTCTTCAGCGAAGCCAACAGAATTCAAGGATCCGTGTTCAGAGGATCGTTTGAGGGGGACGATGCCGCCATCAAGGTGGTGATAGGGGATGTCTCCCAGTCTGGAGACGAGATCAACCTCCTCAAGCGGATCAACCACTCCAACATCATCAGGCTCTCGGGCTTCTGCGTCGACCAGGGACACACATACCTTGTCTACGAGTATGCTCCTCCTCTGGCTCTCTTTCCCACTGCCTTCATTCTCCTACGACACTCTCATGGAAGCAGAGGGTTCAGATTGCCCACGACGTCGCTGATGCTCTCAACTATCTCCACAAACTTCACCCACCCGCCCTGTATCCACAACAACTTGAAGACCAGCAACATCCTCTTGGATGCCAGCTTGAGGGCCAAGCTTTCCAATTTTGGCTTGGCAAGACCCCTTCTCGTCTCCCACAGTCACAATCACAATCAAGACCAACTCCAACTCACCAGACATGTGGTGGGCACTCATGGCTATATGCCGCCAGAGTACATCCAAAACGGGTCATTACTCCTAAACTAGATGTCTTTGCATTTGGGGTCGTCTTGTTGGAGCTCTTATCTGGAAGAGAAGCAGCTGCGGCAGCTGCTCCCACTCCCGCCTCTAATAATGGTGGTTCAGGAGATGATCAAGAGTTGTTGCTATCTGCGTCCATAAGTGGGGTGTTGGAAGGAGACCATGTGAGAGACAAACTTGAAGGCTTTATGGATCCTTCTCTTAAGCGCGAGTACCCCTTGGATCTCGCTTTTCCATGGCCCAGTTGGCTAAAAGCTGCGTTGCAACTCAGATCAACTCTCGCCCCACCATGGCTGAAGCCTTCATCACACTCTCCAAGATTCTTTCCTCCACACTGGACTGGGATCCATCTGATGCTGATGAGCTCCAACACTCAACCACCTCACTCAGTCTTGGAAGATAGGCCATAATTTCCAATCACCACACTAAAACTAGAATTTTTGTAATCTTAGCAAAGTAAGTTTGAACATCATTTGCTTAGAATGGAACAGGTGTGCTGCTTGTGAATTTTCACATCATTTTTTCATCGTAAGAAATCGAATAAAGTCAAGATTACAAAATCGCATCAGTGGGCTAAGTTATATAAAACCAGTACATGCAACGCTATTTTGTGGCTTCATATTAATGATACCTGCAAAAAATATTTCAGGTAAAGCAGCCACAATCTACTTCAAAAAAATCATTAAATAACTGTATTAGTAGAGCCTGAGTATGATCAATACAATTCCTAAATCTAATTTGACGTTACAAAGGATGCTATTCCTGTAATGACTTAATTAACCTAATTCTGTAGCAACAAGCTACCCAAAAAACTTTCCATATTTACATACAATTGAGGACAGCATGATGGCATATTGTACAAGAGTCAGAAAAACTGGGAGCATTTAGGATTAGGCAGCTCTCGATATGGTACACAACAACGAACAAATTAGCTGAGTAAAAATTTTAAACACCAAGGCTAAGCTGAAGTAGGAGGCGTACTATATAAATGCATGATACAAAATGCATGCCCAATCTTCACCATTTGCAACTCATTCCACGAGCTTCTGCAAAACCTTCCAATATCTCATACAAGAAGGGTTTGTGTGAATTGTTCGAAGAACCCACTTCTCCGGACTCTGACAAAACTCAACTCTGGAAGAGTCTGAACTAGCTTTCGACTGTCTTGCAAGCAAATGCATCTGAAAGAACAGCTCTGCAGGCCTCATTTCTGCAAAAGATTTTAAAACGTCCACACATTATGGACTATACGTCATATAAAACCCGACAGCCACTCTTAGGGAAAGAGGTCAGTTTTTTTTTCCAATAAGGAATTCTCAGTGGTTTCACATAATTCTTCCATTCAGCATGAAAACGGATTTGCACGTGAATGATGATGCATCAATAGCTTATTTCTAGCTGGATTATAAATTAAAAAAATGAAATAAAAAAACAGTAAATCATCAGGACATGAACACCATTGCATCACACAGATATCATACCTTGAGGCCAAGTAGGCCATTCAAGACGGAGGTTTTTCTCCCACTTCTCTTTTGAACCAAGACTTCCAGCTGCTTGAGCTAGCAATGCTGAGACAATCGGTAAGGGAACAAGAGGACCTTCTTGAGCTTTAGAGAACTCCGTACAGCAAGTGATAAAAACTGCGAACACCCCTGGCGAGAAAGCTCCATACAGTTGGCACCTGGACCCATCAATGATCTAATTACTGCATGAAAGGAGATATATACAAAACTTCTACCACCCTTGCTATTGTACAAAATCAGGCATGCATAGACAATGACCGGAAACCAAATCTACCTAGCACCCACTTGTAGTATGTAATATGAACCATCATATATACTTGTTACTGGAAAAATAGACGTCTATCCAATTTTAGGCTATCTAATTTAGTTGGAACATGTCATGCCAAATTTAAACAACAGCACTGTTACCCAAAAAGCATGGAGTCTTAAATTTAATGATTAGTAGGACCTATTAGATGAAAAAGAAAATCCCATCTATTAACAGACAAATACCATGACAAAGCAGGAGGCTGCTCTCAGCACCCGCCAATGAACAAGCTTGTGCAAAAAACTGTTCAGCAGAAATAATGTCCTGGCTCCATATAGATATCAAGCCTTGCACCAGACTGAATAGAGCCCTCCACATATTCCATGAATTCATCCGCTCCTTTGAGCATTCTTTGAAGCTAGACTCTAAAACATCCAAATCACTTTGCAATTCATAACGATATTCGATGAACTTTAGACATATCCAACCAATATGATGATCTGTCTTGAGCTCCAAGCATCTTATATACTCTTTTTGAAGGTTTACAGTGTCACATTCTAAGGCATAGGCACGGAGTAATAGCAAGTGTGCAAAGAAATTATAATCATCAGGAAGCATAATCGATGAAGCGTTTTTGGCATGGTTGATACAGCCAGTCAGATTACCACCTTGCAAACAGATCTCAGAAGCACAAAGTAAAAGCTGGAATTTCTTATATTCGTAAGACATGCCCGTATTATGATAAACTTCATCAGAAAGAGCTACACTTATTAGCCGCTCAAGTATAATACAAAGATGGCAAGGAAATCTCTCTTCACGTGCCTTCTGCAGTAAATTGAGAACAAGCAGATATCTTATGTTCTGGTTCCATGGTTTCTGGGCGTAAACATCTGTGGATATAAAACAAGAACTGTGATTCTTTTCACTAGGAAGCAAAACATGTTAACTTTAATATGGAAAAGACAAGCGTAAGCAATAAGCCCATATTAAAATAAAAAGCACCTTCATATTTTTCGTTCCAAAAACAGGCAAATTTCTTTTGGGGAAAGAAACAGCAATAGTCTAATTCATCATGTTTTTATGTAGCCAATATAAAAAACATACAGGAAAACAGCTATGAAAGGCGAAACTAACACAAAGTCAAAAAGGCAAAGGGAGGGAATGATTATCCCTTTTTCTCTTTTGCCTTAAAGGAGAAATTGATCCTTAAAATCTAAAAGCGGCATAGAGTTTTTACTTAGAAGTTCTATAATGAATTCAAATTCAGAGGCAGGAATAAGTTACAATACTTCTGTAGTTGCTGGATGGCTCCAGGTTCATTCAGGCACTGGTATGTGCATGTTGGGTAGAGAACTTAGGACTGCAATTGCCAACAGCATAGCAAGCGACTGCTCCAGCACCAAGAATTTCATATGCTGATTTTAAACCGCCTTTACTTGGATTAGTAGTGTCTATGTCGCAACACCTAGTTGCAATGTGGGTATCATTCCATTCTTCACTGCACAACAAAAGATAACCAAGAAGGTTCCTGTTCCAAAAAAAGTTTGTCAGAAGAATGTTTGAAGACTAAAAATAATAACTAGAAGTGGCAAGGCATTAAGAAGCTTAGGTTGACGCCAAAAGCATCATTCTACAAACTAGATGGCAGAAAATCCATGTGAACCATAACAATGCCAACCTAGCTGCCTAGAATAAATAGAGAAGGTTTTGATTTGACCAATAAAATCTCTTGTTTCAATCCAATAAGTTGCACAAAAAATTCTGATGCTTGTTTTTTTTTTTTTTTTTATAACAAACAACAATTTTATTATAAAAGAAAAACTAATGTTACAATCAGTGAACAAGAAATCCAACAAAAATACCACCAGAATCTTAAAACTAAGACACCTCTCTACCATATGTGGTCATTCTGTTAGTTAATTCCTTTACAGCTGTTGCTACTGGCAATGTCAGCAGCTATACAGAAATCAGGTTTCAACCATGAGGTTGATTGTTGGAGATACCTTAACAAGCTAATGTTAGGATACATGTGAAGAGCTTTCCTAAGGTGATCAATTCCACTTTGATATCCCAAACGGTGTTCTGATCCATGTTTTATCTGCATAAAACAACCCAGAGTATAGCAATATCACTTATCATTCAAAAATCATAAATAAACAAGCAAATTCCAACCAAACATGAGAGGTTACTGGAATAATAAACTTACTAGTTTACCAAGTGCTATCAAAAAGTGCATTCCAGTTATCTCTTCATGAGATTTAAGATAGTAACGGCTGCTTGACACAACAGACTCAAGCCGATTACTTCGATCTAGAGCATGAATAGCAGATACTATGAAACTGATCTTTGAACTCTGAAACAGTTGCTTTGGCATCTTCAGAATGCTATTGATTGCTGAATCCAGTCCAGAAATATGATACAGGAATCTACAGATAAAAACAACAGAGGCAGCTGCAGATGTTTGTTCCATTGTAGAGACGCTCACTGCCAGATTTCTTGCCACAGAGAGGGCCAGTTCAGTCTTACCAAGTTGCCACAATGAGAAAGCATATATTTGCAAACCTTCCACATCAAGCAACCCTTAAACATGAAGGACACCAGAAAAGAAAAAAAAGTCAACAAAGTGACATTTTTTTTACAAGTTTTCAATATGCAGTCGAACACAACCACATCCAAGGATGCTCTTAAGAAAGTCTTTTCACACTCTTCTTTAAGTCAGACACAAAATTATTCATATGAACAGAAGCAACAATACAGATCCTTGAAGGCAGCTTGTAAAAATTCTAAACATTCCCTATTATAAGTAAATGTTGGCCTGATGTGAATAAGAAAGTATTCAGCCACTAATGCATTATCTCTATCCTTGTTATAAGGTCATATGTAAGCATACTTAATACAAACCTTCTTTCTTCAAATCTTCACATTCCTGCAAAGCATCTAGAGCATTCCCTGCCTGCATCACAGAGAAGCACTTTTCAGAAAATGTTTAACGAAATACGAAGCAACACTTGCATTAGGATAACATGTACGATGGTATGCGTGTGCATACACGTAATTAGGGTTACACCCTTACAGATCAAAAACAGATACTGAAAAGATATTATATGCGACTATGCGTTACCCTACTAAGTGATCGGGCCAAATTGACTGATATATCCGTCATATGAGATTTTCTATCACTGCCTGAGAAATTGGTGATTGCACAGCGTGCTAGTCTATAAGACGCGGCGGCAGACTGATAATTGGATTGTGCCTCGTAGACTAGCCCAGTTAAATTATGGCATTCAGGATAGTGAGGTGCACGCTGCATGGCCTGTCTGATGGCTCCGAAGACCTGCGGCAACGATAAGCAGCACTACCATTAGAAAATTAAAATGACACAAGGATGTCTCTTGCTGGGCCTTCTTACAGAGGGAGACAAAATAAAACATGTGCTACTTCTATAATCTCTGATTGGTCAACTATCACATAGGCATGAGTAGACCTGCGAAGATGAAAGATTCCCTGAAACCAAGAGCAAGTTTTGCAAGACCCATTTGGAATTCGGCAAGCTGCATAGAAAGAATTAAAAATAAAGGAATAAGAAATTAAGAACACAGATTTAAAGTTAAAAACAAGAAACCAAAGTTCAATAACGTGAAAGAAGATAGAAAGAATTAAAAGTCAACTCTAAAGGAGGTCATAATATCTCAAAATACCAAAATAGAACAGATCATCAGTTTAAATGGATTGTAATAAATACATTTAACATTCCTTCCTATTTAAACCATGGTGGAATAACATAAGGGGCAGGAGATAGAAAATTACAGGCAATATCTGCACAGCTCGTAAGCAGCTCTCATAAGCTTCTCCAGCTGCAGACTCTCTAAGAAGGTACAACCCACTGTTAGTAATGTCGAGTGCAAAGCTACAAAAATTAAATCATTTGAACTGAAAAACAAATCCAAAATAAATAAAACTTTTACCCAGCATGAAAATCAGCTGACATGCCAGCCCATGGTAACGCGAGTGAAGGATCTATACTTCTAGCACAATCAAATGCTTGCCTTGCAAATTGCTTCTCACCTTGTTTTCTGTACAGCTGTAGGAAGAACAAAAACTCAGACATCACAAGAAAATTTTGCAAGCTTCCAATAAACATCAGTAATGCCTTCTGGATGTTTATATTATATAATGGATCAACCCAGTGGCATGCAAATGTTCATAGACACAATTAAATAGGTAAGCAATAGTTAGTAATTCAAGCAATAGCCAAATCCCTCTAAGGCAAGGCTCAACCAATCTATATTCAAACCCAACTCAACAAATGTTAGCAAACACATAAAAAAATCAACCACGCTACAAAATCCAAAATTCTCCAGTGAATATGACAGACGAACTTTCAGTCATTTTTATATTTCCTGATTTCCCATTAAAATTGAAATTCATGTAAAAGAAAACCCATGCAGAAAGACCACAAAAACACTAAAAGGAAAAGGAAAAAAAAATCTATGTAATTGGATGGTACCTTCCCTAAGTATGCCCACGCAACAGCTAGAGATACATTCAAATGCAATCCCCTGATTAGAGCATGTTGTTTCAATGCATTATGATGAGACAAACATCCCAATGCTACCCAAAACTCAGAATTGTCACCCTCGAGTAACAGGGCTCCCAAAGCCATCTTTTCGGATGGCTGCCTGGTATAAAAAAAAAGGCAGTAAATTAAGAGAAAAATACACGGCTAAATAATATGATTAAACGAGTATATTAGATCATACCAAGAACTTAATTCATGTCCAGTACTGTTATCAAAAGAGTCTACGAGATCTGAAGTGACTGCAATGTCAGCATATATATTAGCTTGCCATGGGGATAAGTGCAAAGCTCGCTGATAAGAGCACCTGGCAGTTTTCGCAGACAAACAGCAGGTACGCTTCCATGAAAGGATGGAATTATCAAAGGCTTCCACATCAAACTCTAAACTGTGGTCCTCCTCCATCCATGGATAACATTTTGCATAAGTAAGCTATCACAGAGGTAAAGCATATCTCAGATTAGTTTTGGGTTCCTGTCAAATTTATTGTGTTTTAAATAGCAAGGTCGACATACAAAGATTCATATGCAAGAAAAAGTTAAGTAGAATCCAAAAAATAACATGAAAGATTGAAGAATAAGTCCACTATGAGTATCTCTTTGAGGGACAGAAATGAGCATAACATAGCTGAATCGTTAAAGGATCATACTTGTATATCACCATGCAGCTTCCAAATAGATGGCATATTTCCAGCTAATTGAGTACACATCCAAGAAACTTTAGATGCCTCCTGAAATCAAATCAAACTGTTCATCTTTTAACGTTTCAACAACTTGAATTGTAAATCTTTAAACACTTGAAGACAATTTACCTCTAGCACTGTAGCACCCCATCTATATGCTCCCAAATTATTGCATTCCTTTGCCAAGCACAGCAGCCCAGAAGCAAGCCCATAGTGCGCAGAGACACTTTTGGGAGAAATCTCTAATGCTTGCTGAAATGCCTCAACTCCCTTCACATAGAAACACCACCACATGAGATATATTTTATAACACAGCACTTCAAATATTATGGGAAAACTCCAGTATAATCTTATATGCTGCAAACAATCTGTTTTAACAATCACCATAACTACACCTGCAAGTCCAACTAATTGCTCCTCATCAACTCTAGTAGAAAATTGAACCCATTTTAGTACAAAAATTCTGAGAGGAGAAGTAGACTAAAAAAAGGAACCACAACTCAAAAGTACAAAAGAAAATTTAAAAAACATGTAAGTGCTGAAAATTCAACTATACCTATATTAAAAGAACAAATGTAAATACAAGATAAACGCTACAACATTGTGGTTGATGGCAATTACAAACAAATAAATCAATGTTGGTTGGAGAATCACCACGAACAAAACGAAAGCTGACCTTTCGAAACGAACCAAGCATCAAAAAGATGTTTCCGCTTTCAAGCAAAGCAAAGATTCTTGTACCCTCCAATTCAATGGCTCTTCCATAAGACTGTTAGAATGGCATAATATCAATGATAAAAATCATATTTAAAAGAGGAATATAACTGGAGAAGTATCAATTTGAAATTCAGAAGACAGCAGATAATATCATGCTTTGACAAAGAAAAAAAAATCAAAGGTTGCATTAACAATTGAAAAGAATAGAAAGATAAAGGGAAAGATAAAGGGAAAAGAACCTTGAGAGCAGCAGTGAACCTGCCTAGTCGCTGGTAGGCAAGGCCAAGAGCCTAAAACAATAATTGAGGACGGGTGAGATAGTTTAGTAGAAAGTAGACTAGTAAGCAGAACAGAAAGAAAGATAATTAGCGTAAAAAAAAACAAATGTGCATTGATAGGGATACCTCCCAGAGATGTGGAGAGGTAGGATAGCCTCGAATGGCATGTTGAAGACTGTGGACAGCTTCAGAGCATTTATTTTGATGGAGTAGCAAGTAACCGAGTCTTTGAAAAGCCCAAAAGGCCCTGGGGGATTTTTGGGAAGCCTCCCGGCACACAGCCACCTCCAAGCTCTCCTTTCCTTGCTGGTCCAACAAATCACACAAGGCTTCCCCAGAGAGGGAGTCATCAGGATTGAGAGAGACGGCTTTCTGGAAGCACTTAAGAGCTCTCTGGCTATGGGACTGGGAGTCTAGACCTGCGTAATAAATCCCTAGATATCTGAATGCCCCTCCCTTCTCAATCTCAGGCTTCAATTTCGCTGCTACTACGAATTGTTCTGCCGCTTTTTCCTTGGCATCCCACTCCCCCCACAACAACACTCCCTAACATTTATTCATCATTATTTACTGACTTATTTTACTGACTTATTCATAAAGATTGTAAGATGAACAAACAAACTAGAACAAAAAGCAAATCATCATCTAAATTCTCATATATAAAAAATGAAAAAGTAATTATTAAGTTTAAGTGATGATTACTCACGAGTTCGAAGCGAAGGGAGGGATCATCTGGATGGGCCTCTATACACTCCTCCAAGCGTCGCAGCTCACATTCCTTTTCTTGTTCCTGGAAAAACCCTATTTCAGTCAACTTTCCATTTTAGTAAATAAATTTGAAATTTCCTGTAGAGCCACAACCCAGAGACAGGCAGAGGAGAGAGAGAATGGTAAAGAAAGAGACCGTTTCTTGCATTGCATTTAGGAATGTCTTCGAATTTCTTCAATGATCAAACCCCAGTACAAAACCCTAGACTCCGCTTACTTGAAAATCAATTTCAATTTTCGAGCTGTAGGGTGAAAATACAGACTCGAGCGCTCCAGTCTATATGATGCTTTACTTCCACGCTTTTCCTACCGTCTCGCCTGCACACAGCTGATTCTCGGTTAACTGCCCAACATTAAAATAATTAAAAAAAAGAAGGTAAAAGATATCTCAACATGTGGGCTGTCATTTTTGACAGCAACAGTGTAGGACGTCAATCCAACTAGGATTTGGCATCACGGTTGGAAAGCTTAAAATGTCTTTTTTTGGGGTTAATAAAACTTGTCACGTTGGAATTGACATTTTGTTGAAGATGCTCTAAGATTCGTACACCCCTCTTATTTCCTCATCCACCTTACTTGGTGCCTTTTGGCATTGCTCATTTAGGGTGATAAGTGATTTTTAAAAAAATTTGGGAAGTCCAACCCGTTTGGTAAACTGCGAAAAAATCACTTATCGTTAAAAATTGTTGTGAGAGAAAGCTATAAGGGAAAGCAAGCTGGATGAGGTGCTGTCATTTTCTGATTATGCAGAAATTCAGTTTCGAAGAGGTTTTGGGTTTAATGATTATGCAACAATTATTTTCTAATTTTGTTGAAATCAATATCAACAACACTTTTAACAAAAATTTTACCAAATGTCAAACTGCTTTTTCCTTAAGCCAATTTCACTCACAGGAATCTAACAGGAATTATTTTCAGAGCACAGTGCCAGTTTGGCATTGCTTATTTGGGGTAATAAGTGATTTTTTTAAAATTTTGGGATACCCAACCCGTTTGGTAAAGTAGGAAGAAAATCACTTATTGTTAAAAATTGTTGTAAGAAAAAGCTATAAAGGAAAGCAGCTAATAAGGTGTTTTCATTTTCTAATTATGTAAGAATCAGACTTCAAAGAGGTGTTAGGTTTAATGATTATGCGGCAATCATTTTCTGATTTTGCGGAAATTAATGACAACACTTTTAACAAAAAATTTACCAAACGCCAAACCGCTTTATCTTAAGCTCATTTCTCTCACAGGAAATTGATATCGATTATTTTCACAGCACATCAATGCCAAACTGGTTATTGTTAAAAATTGTTGTGAGAGAAATTAGATTAAGGAGTGGACCTCTTTCATTTTCTGATTTTGCGGAAATCAGATTAAGGAGGCATTGGGTGTTTAATGAAACTTTCATATTTCCAAAAATACCCTCATCTAATTTCACGCTTTCTCCTTCTGCTCATTCACGCTTCAGTCTTGCTCTTCAAGTTCACGCCTCTCTTTCCATTGCTCCTCTTCCATTTGAACATCTTTTTTTGTTTAATCAATCGAAGCAAAGCCATAATAAGAGCATCTCCACGCGCAGCCAAACCAGGGCAAAAGGCCCCCCTCGCAAGCCCAAACCAGCTTCAGCTGCAGACCTCCAGCCTCCGGGCAACCCTTGGGTCCCACCAACCCGGGCAAGCCCAAAGGCAAGTTTCGGCTAAGCTTCAGCCCGAGTTTGCTGACGTCACGCGAAGGAATTCAAATTTCTTTTACCGTTTTCACGTGAATTACACGCGCCAACAATAAAAAAAATTTGACTTCCGCACACTGACGTCAACGTGACGTGAGCCCTGACAGGCTTCCAACGGGCAAGTGCCACGTGTTTGAACCGGGACTCTCAATCGGTTTTTTTCAAGAAATCTAACGGTCCTCTTTTTTTGGCTAAAAAAATTGCAAAAAAATTCCAAAAAATAACAAAAAATTATGTATTTTTTCCCTATAAATACCTAACCATTTTATTTACTTTTCACACCAAATCTTCATACAATTTCTTCTCCATCCAATATTTTTTACTCTTCACTCACATTATTCACTTTTCACACCAATTCTCCATACAAACTCTTCTCCTTCCAATATTTTTTACTCTCCACTCACATTTTTCACTTTCCACACCAATTCTCCATACAAACTCTTCTCCTTACAATATTTTTTACTCTCCATTCACATTTTTCTACTACTTTCCATTTGTAAAAAAAACAAAACAAAAACAAATGACATCTTCTATCGAAGTTTGGAGGCTCGTGGGCAACTCAGGAAGATATTGCGTTATGTCAGTCTTGGGTGAATGTTAGTCATGACCCTATCACGGGCAATGAGATGTAGTTCCATCATATGTGGAGCAAAATTCATGGAGAATTTTGTCAAATATCGAGTTCCATTTGGACCGAAATGGCCTTGTCTAGTAGATGGAAAATTATGAATAAAGAGTTAGGGAAATGGAGAAATGCCTTGACAAAAGCAAGGGAGAGCATTCGAAGCGGTCAAAATCTATCCAATGAGGTAAAATATTTATAATTGTCATTTTAATCAATTTAATGTGACTTTTTTTTTTATTGCATATTCTATTTCTTTTTCTTGCATAATCTTTTTTTTTTCTTTTTGCATTTCCAATTTGTCTATATTTTCTTGCACAATCAATTTTATTCTTGCATTTCAAAATAGTTTATATTTTCTTGCATTTGTAATTTTTTTTTCTTGCACTTCCAATTATTTATTTTTAATAGATCATACAAGCACAAATGTGGTTCGGTGTCATGGGGCAAGGGAAAAAAAGTTTCGTGCATTTCCAATGTTGGGAAGTTGTGAAGGATTGTTCGAGATTCAAAATTATTCCTACCGGTCCGCGGTTGTGTTGAATGAGACGCCGCTCCACGATTCGCCATTGGACTCCCCAATGGAAACGGAGTCACCACTCCCACGTCCGCCAGAGACCTATTGGGAGAAAGGCAGCAAAGGCCAAGAGAGGTGGCACTTCGAACAATGAATGTGTACAATTATTGGAGCAAATAGCTAAGAACACCTCACTAAGAATTGAGAGAGAGTTGAAAAGAGATGCATTGGACATGGCACGAGAGGAAGCATTTACAATTCAACAGGAGCAGAACACAAGAAAAAGACATGGATGATAGAGAGATGAAAATCATGGTCATAGTTACGAGCCATATGTCTCCTGAAACAAAGGCCTATTGGAAGCTAAGACGAAGGGATGTGATGAGAAGAAAACTTTTCCAAGACGACGAACCTAGCAATACGGATTGGTTAAATGATGAAAACCATTAGGTTGTATTGAAACACCTTTGCCATATGTTGTATTGTTGTATTGTTGTATTATTCTTTAATTTGTTGTATTGTTTCCTTTTTATTCAATAAAAAAAGCATTAAATAATATGACTATTTATTAAAAACATTTGAGCATCAAAACAAAGATTAATTAAAAACAAACCTTAATTTATTGCAAACAACACACAAAACAAACCATACATAAAAGCATAATAATAAAAACAAGCATAATTCCAAAAAATACCACACACAAAATAAAACATAATTCCAAACAAAGCACTAATCTTGACTTCATCCATTGTAATTGTCTTTCATCTCCCACAAGTGCTCGATCAAGTCAACTTGACGTCTCTCATGAACATATGAAGATTACATTTCTTGATAACGATCAATCATGGAGTTGTTGAATCGACCATCCCGAAGTAACGATTTTTGGGCTCCATTGGTAGTCCATTGGGTCCCATCGGCATTTCATATATTCTTGTCAACACGGTGTTCATGGGATCGGGTTCGAACACCTCTGGAGCTTCGTAGTCATACGCATCCTCCACAATCATGCTATGGAGGATGATGCAAGTCATCACAATATTCCGCAGCACCTCCTCATCTAGCATCCGAGCAGGACCCCTAATAATTGCCCAACGAACTTGCAAGATACTGAAACACCTCTCCACGTCTTTCCTGCAATCTCTTGAAATGAAGCAAAGCTTCTTTCCTTCTCAGAATTGGGATTCGGAATTGTTTTCACGAATGTCGTCCACCTAGGATAAATTCCGTCGGCAATGTAGTACGCACCAGAGTATACGGTATTGTTGATTTGGTACGTGACATGGGGGGAATGACCTCACAATACCTCGTCGAACACCGGGGATTGACCAAGGACATTGAGGTCATTCTAAGATTTGGCAACCCCGAAGAAGGCATGCCAAACCCAAGTGTCGAATGAAGCTACGGCCTCCAAAATTATACTTTTTTGGCCCTTTCGATTCCCGTACTCTAGCAGGAGGACAATTCTTCCACTGCCAGTGCATGCAATCAATGCTTCCAATCATTCCTGGAAACCTCGATCCTCGTCTTTTTTAGAAGCCTTTGCATGTCCCTCGCGTGGATTTGCGAAGGTACTCCATCGTGTACAAATTTTCCACTGCATCACAAAATGTCACCAAGCACTCTAGGATAGTAGATTTTCCCATCTTTGCAATCTCATCCACCTCTCTCCGGAGATGCCTCATAAGCAAGCATCTGCAAAGCAGCTGTAATTTTGCTCCTGGATAAGACCCAAAACTCCAACAGCATCATGCTTTTGAATGAAGTATGTGTCGTAATTACAAATATCATGCATGATTTTTTGGAACAAATGTGGTTGCATTCTATATATCTCTCGAAACTTATATTCAGGATATAACGAATTTGGGATAAAGTAATCCTCCAAGAAATTCTTACCCCGAGACTCTCTACGTCCGTCCACATTCGGGGCATGACGACGATGTTGCCTTGATTGATTAAGCATACACATCGCTGCTGCAAGCATTTGTTCCTCTTCTTCATCGGCGTCTCGATCTTCTTCAGGACGTCTACGCTGGATTTCTTCCCTTTCTTTCTGTTGCCTCTCCAACACCCTCCTCAAGTTTGACATTGAGAGTAGAAAGTGTTTTGTAAAATCTAGAAATAAAGGAATAGATAAGAGATGGTGTGAGAGGTATGAGTTGATTGTGTAGTTTTATAGAGGGATTTAGAAGATAGAGATGACACGTGGCACAATTTTAGATGGTGAAAATCTTATCTAAAATTTGAGATTATAATTTTTTTTAAATATCTGAAAATCTTATCTACATGGGACACGTGACACAATTTTAGAGAGTGAAAATCTTATCTTAAATCTGAGATTATAATTTTTTTAATGAATATCCGAAAATTTTATCTGGAATAAGACACGTGGCAACGAGATTCTCATCCGAAACCTTTTCTGAAAAATAATGGACACGTGACAACAAAAAATCTTATCCGAAAATTTAATTACAAAATATTATCAAAATTAATGGTTTAAAGTATAAAAAAAATTGGAAATAAAGTATAATGAATAGTATTTGCCTTAGACTTGCCCTAGACTTAGCCATCATGGGTGGAACCACAAATGCAAAGGCTAACACTATTCACATGAATAGTAGCAGCCCTTGCTTGCCCTTGCCCTAGACTTAGCCCTTATGGGTGGAGATGCTCCAATGAGGTACTTGGAGTTATTTTTTCTCAATTTCATTATTCACATTTGTTCGGTTCATTTTTACACATGATTTATTATGTTATTCACTCATTATTTTGAGTTAGTTCTTGACATTTTATAGCTTTTTACTTCCTTTTTGTATTTTCATAGGTTTTACCTTTGTTAGAATGAAAATGAGCTAAAAGTGCATTATTGGTTATAAATTCTGATTTTGTTCATTTTCGTAGGTCAACTTCTTGGCCTTGGATCAGCATGCTCCAATGCTCGGATGAGGTGAAAAACTTCATGAAACTTGTTCCAATGGATGTTAACTACAACATATCCAAATTTGAGCTTCATTGGACAAGTTTAACCTATCCAACTGATCCTATATGTTACAGCAGCTCTGGAAATCCGAGGTAGGCCAGTTTTTTTTTACCTCCATAATGTTATCTTCATTCTTCTTGTTACCATAACACTTGGTAACAAGAAATTACTTTGGTTGAGAGATATTATCTGAAACAAACAGCATCTTGGTGAAGACAATAACAAAAGAACCCATCATGGCAAGGGGACAAAGGCTAAGGCTTTAACAAAGGTGGTAGTTTTATATTAAAAGTAAAAGCTGGAAAGGAGGAGAGAGGAGAGCAAAGAGCATCAGCCATTGCAATCAGATTCTATTATTGAATTTGCAAAGATTTTGGAGCTGGAGATGAAGCTTGGAGCTAGGGAGCTCAAGAAGGAAGACAAGGGCAACAAAGCAAAGAGTGGAAGAGATTTCCACCATTGAAGACCTTGAGCTTCCATGTTCACAAATTTGTAACTTCTTTCTAATTTTGTTTTGAGTTTGTATTTGAAATAAGTATGAGCAACTAAACTCCATAGCTAGGGCTTAGGTTGAAGCCCTAAACATGAAAACTTGATTGTTTTGATGCTTGAGTGTATGAATTTCTAGATATTGTTGATGAATTCCAATTCACCAAATTAATCTATCCTTGATGTGTGTTTTTCCTTGGTTGGCCATCTTTGAAAGCATGCTTCTTGAGATTGTTGGGATTATGTGTATCTTCATGTTATCCTAAGCAATAAATGGATGAAGTAAGAATCATCCATGTGAATTGGTTTCTTGAATACCTAATGTAAACATCATGCTATTAGGGTTCTTGTGGTGTTCATATTCTCTTTGAGCTCAATGAGTTTTTCTTGTAATTGAATCAAAGTACTAAGCACACCTAGATTCGGTTATAGGGAAGGCACAAGCATTGTAGCACTAGTACTGCACTTTACGTATATTAGAGAGAATCAATGCGTCTTGAGCCACTAGTACTGATCTTGATTGCGAACATCTTCATCAACACATTTAGAGTTCATCACTTGAGTATACATGAACATGGGTAGAATTGTTTAGGGTGGATTCGAAACCCTAGTGTTTGTTACTTGGTACTTTCACATTTTGATAATTCATCTTTGCCATTATCATTTAAATTCAAAGTCCATTTCCTTTCATGCAATAGAAATAGGTCACTTGAACCAAACCAAACCCTCCCCCCCCCCCAAATGTGTGTGTGAGTTGTGTGTTTGACACATTGTGTGTCGTATTTACTGAATTTTGTTTGTTTCCGTAATTGTTTTTTACTTTTGGTCCACATTGTGTTCTTCCATTTTCTGTGTTGAATCCAACCGTATACAGAACATGAAATTTGGATAAACGGTTGGAAAGTTATATGCAAAACACTGGACATAGGTCGAAACTGGAAAAAAGCAGAGAACGAATCTGCCAAAAAAACGACCCTTTACTTGCTCAGGCGACCGGTCGCACATGAATCTGTCCAAAAACGACCGGTCACACTATTCATTTTCATTGTTCATGGCATTGTTCACAGGTGATACAGTGGTGATAAAATGGCGATAGAAAATGTTGTTTCGCTATAATTTATAGGGTTTTAATTGCTGCTTTGTGATTATATTTGTGATGAAGTTTTGTTTAAATTGTTAAGCCAAAATCAAAATTAGTCTATGTTTTTGTTTTTGCTGCTTTCACTACCATGTTGTCGTGTTTGGTGTTGGAGTTAAGGAAGTTTAGGTTTTAGGGCTTCGGTATTTGGGGTTAAGGATGTTTAGGTTTTAGGCCTATGGTTAAAGCACTGGCTAAAACCCAGTCATGTTTACTGAGAAACAAAGGAATTATTCAACTAGTAGCAGTTCCACTGGTTGCCCTTGACGAATCTAATTTATAGATATTTATAAAAATACTCAATCCTAGACATGTATTTATAAAAATACCCAAACACTATTTAAACATAGAAACATACCCAAAATCAACCTCACAATCAACAATTGTATATTTTTTGGGTATGTTTATAAATGGGTTTTGAGTGTGTGTAATGATGGGTTTTGGGTATGTTTATAAAGTGTTTTGGGTGTTGGGTATTTTTATAATTTCAGCCCCCATTTTGGGTATTTTTATAAAACTCCCTCTAATTTAACCATATGGGAAGCATTGAGAAAATACAATAACGCTACGGGCACCAACTTGTTTACCAACTTTTGGATACCAACGCATATGGCACATGACATGGCAATCCATGTCATCTACCATGTCATCTATTTTAATTACATAATTTGTTATATAAATAAAAGAATTTCACACTGAAAAAAAAAAACAAAAAACAAAACAAAACGAAAACAAAAAAAAACAAAAAAAAACTGTCTTCCTCCTTGGCAACACCCCTCTTCTTTTTTTCCAAAAACCCTAGAAATTCAACAATCCTCTATGATAGCCAATATATCTCTCAGGATGGGAATCAAAGTCAGGATGCCAGTCAAGGTGGATATTAGTATGGGAATCAAAGTCAGAATTCAAGCCAAAATATATGTTTGCAAGATAATCTATGTGCAAGTGTCGTGGATGTGGGTTTTTTTCATATTGTAACTATAGTAGGGTGGACAATTCCAATCAAAGCATTCAGCATCCTCCCTTTCAATCGCCACCAGTTAAAACTTCTCAAATTCAAAGCACCAAGCCTTTGTGGTTTAGCGTTAAACCTCCTTCTTCCTCTTTGAAAAACCCTAGAAATTCAGCAGTCCTTCCATTGAAGAATTGAAGCACTCATTGCACCATTCTAAACAACCACAATAACGTCGTCGAGAGGTACGTACTTGAGCAATTTTTTATTACTTGGGTTTTAGTGTTCTAATACTCATATTTTATGATAACTATAAAACAAAACAAAAGTTATGCATAAGTTGCTCCAGCAATCCCCACACAAACCTTGTGATCATCCCAAAAACGAAAAACTCCCTTCTAAAAGAACAATCAATGATTCATATACAAATTCACATGAATATATGCGGATAGGTTCTGATGCATAAGCTTATTCATAATGACATAAATACTCCTAAATATTTTTGTATAAATCTTGATGACTTGATAATATGTCCTTTGCTATGCTACATGTCCATGCTAGTGAAATATTGTTGGCGAGTTAATGTTTTTTTTTTCCGCTCTTTATTTACTTTTTTATATGAGTTATTCTTTTTTTTTTCTTTTCTTTTTTTGTACATTTAGTTTGTAGGGGTTCTAATTTGAGTTATTTGGCAACACTTATTAGGGAAAAAATATGAATAGAATGGAAGATATAACATCTTTAGAAGAAAATTCAAGTGATCTCAACGAAATAGAAGATACAAAAAAAATTGAAGAGAACTCAAATGAACTCAATGAAATGGAAGATGAAGCTAATTTGGAAGAGTATTCAAGTGTTGTGAATGAAATGGAAGATCCAACAAATATTAAAGATATAGTGAGGGACCCAGAAGTTGGAGCAATATTTGATTCATTGGAAGAGCTAGCTGAATATTACAAAAATTACGGAAAGAAAAGAGGTTTGAAGTTAGTTTAAGAACCTCAAGAAAGGGAAATGGTGGGGAACTGAAATATTTGACTTTGGCATGTTCACGTTCTGAAAAGTCGAAGTGTAATTCAAGGAACTCCCTTAAGTTGCATCCAATAACAAAAACAGATTGTCAGGCTAGAGTTAGAGCAAGTATATGCCTTGATGGAATGTGGAAGGTGTGCTCTTTTGTGCTTGAGCATAATCATAAGCTCAGGACTCCAAGTAAAACTTGGTTTTTTAGAAGTAGTAGAACAATCAAGCCATATATGAAAAGAAAGATAGAAAGTGAATGATCGAGCTGGATAAGACCGAATAAAAATTATAATTCTTTTGTTTTTGAGGCAGGTGGCCATGAAAAATTACCCTTTTTGGAGAAAAATTGCAGAAATTATATTCAAAAGATGAGGCAATTACGGCTTGGATAGGGTGATGCTATTGCAATCCAACAATATTTCATAAAGATGCAAAGTAGTGACTCAAATTTCTTTTATATTATGGATTTGGACCAAGATGGTCGATTAAAGAATGTGTTCTGGGCAGATGCAAGAAGTAGAGCTACATACAGGGAGTTGGTGATGTTGTGACACTTGACACTACATATTTAACAAATAAGTATGACATGCCATTCGCACCTTTTGTTAGTGTGAATCATCATGGGCATTCGCCATTGCTAGGATGTGCATAATCTCTAATAAGGATACTCCAACATTTACATGGTTATTTCAATCTTGGCTTACAAGTATGTCTGGATGTGCTCCCAATGGAATAATAACATATCAAGATAGAGCTATGCAAAATGTAATCGAGATTGTTTTCCCTAATACACGGCATAGGTGGTGCTTATGGCACATAATGAAAAAGATACCTGAGAAGTTCAAAAGCTACACACAATACGAGCATATCAAGTCTTCCTTCAAAAGTATCGTTTACGATTCATTAACATGTGACGAATTCGAAAAAAGTTGGAATAGATTCACTAAAACATATAACCTTCAACAAAATGAATGGTTAGATGGATTGTATAATGAGAGACGACGATGGGTTCTAGCTTTTGTGAAGGATTCGTTTTGGGCAGGAAAGTCTACTGATTGCAGCGTAGTGAGAGCATGCACATGCATTCTTTGATGGGTATGTAAACTCAAAGACAACTTTGAAGCAATTTGTTGAATAATATGAGAATGCTTTGCATAATAAGGTGGAAAAGGAAAAGCTAGCAGATTTTGCTTGTTTTAATTCATAGGTTCCTTGCAAGAATCGCTATGAATTTGAAAAGCAATTACAAGATGCTTTTACAATTGACAAATTCAAATTGTTCATGGATGAGTTCGCAGGTAAAATATATTGTGGATTATCATCAGTTAAGGAAAATATTGCCCTTGCAGAATTTCTAGTATATGAAGATGTCAAAGTTTGGGAATGTAGTAAACGTGTTATTTTCAAGGTAATCTTGAATGAGGAAGCAAATGAGGTGAAATGCAATTGTTGACTATTTAAGTGTAGGGGAATATTATGTTAGCATATAATTTTGGTACTGATTGAAAAGCAAATTTTTCATATTTCTGAAAAGTATATTTTCAGGCGATAGAGAAAGGATGTAAAAAGATGTCATACAAAAGTGAAAGTGAGTTATGCTGATTGGAGTTCCAAACCCGAAGCACATCGCTTTGAGAAGATGTGTAACTTGTTTTATAAGGTAGCAAACATGGCAACAAAGAGTGATGAAAAATGTAATATGGTGATGGGGTTTGTAAATGATTTGAAATTGAAGCTTACATCGAATGAAGTTGTCCGTGAAAGTAATCAACATGAGACCAATGTGATTGATGGGGCTACACAACTTGACAAGCTTGAGGATACTTCAAATGAGGGTTGCAAAATTCTTAATCCACGAGTTGTCCAAGGTAAAGGTCGGTCCCCACCAAAACGGTTACAGTCAAAAGTTGAGAAAGTTATTCAAAAAAGAAAAGCAAGGAATATACAAATGAAATCTAATGAGAAAAAACTGGAAAAGGTTAGTAGATATATTGTTCTTGTTAAATTCATTAAGTTTTTTTTTCTTCTGTTACTAATTCATATTTACATGCTGAAGGATTTTGGGAGAACAAAAAGTTTGGGCGATGCTTTTGAAGCAAATGACAACATTGTTCCTACGGTATTGATTTGTGAATATATCTTTTTCAAATGTTATTTGTTGTCGTACGGTATTGATTAAGTAATTTTTTTATACTAAATTCTTTGCATTACGTACAGGACAATCTAAATTTGCATGGAAATGACAGAAGTAATATATTCCACCAAAGATGGCACAACTAATGTGTGGCTGCTCATAATGCTGGTGGAGTTTTTTCAAGTATTGGTTGATGAAGTATTACAGAGGACATGTACTATGATTATGAACAAGGTCTTAAATATCGGAGGTATCGGAAATATCGGAAGCCAAAAAATACGGAAATATCATAGGAAATATCGGGATATTATCGGTATTGGAAAAATTGAATAAAAACCACGGAAATTGTAAGAAAAACTTGGAAATTTTTATTGAAACTTTGCAGGATGTTTATTTAGTCAATTATCTATTAGTTTATCACAAAAAATTGAAAGGAAATACATTGCATGATGGATTTAACTGATTTAAGTTGATTATATATCGAGCTGGCAAACACCGTAAGTGTAGAAAATATGTAGTAATTAATGAAAGAAAATTAAACACACTATAATCATTTATATATAATGAATTACTACAATATTTTACACTTTATACATTGCATGGTAAGATACATGAGTGACTTAGTACCACATAGAGTTCCTATGATGTTCAAAATTTTCACTATCTTCATCATCTCTATGTGTAGAGTAAGTATATTTTGAAGAGTAGTCATCAAATGATAAATCCCCAAAATAGTTTTGCATGTAATTGTTAACATGACACCCATATGGATCCGAGATTGGTTGACGTTGTCCATAAGCAAAATCATTTGAAGATTGAGTCTCGATTTTTTCCATGAGTCGCTTGATTCCATCCCAACAGGAATGGGATATGAAGGGTAGGGAAATCGTTGGTTATGAGTATAACCATAGTTACTACTCATCTCATGTGAAAATTTGTTTCTTGCAAAAAAAATTCAAAACAAAACCATGTATATATATATATAAATATTTTAGTATTTTTCACAAAAAAAACATAAGTGATATGGTGGTTAAGGTGTTGAATGAGTAAAATGGTTTTCACAAATACCATGTATATAAATATTTTTAGGTTTCGTATCTGGGATATTATCGGGATATTATCGATAATATCTCAATATATTGACGATAACACTATGGTTAGTTATTAAAATATCGGACCCTCAAAAATCAGATATTATTGGATAATATCAGGGATATTATCGATATTTAATACCTTAATTATGAATTCACTAAGAATTTGAGAGTGAATACACCATTTTGTTAATCAAGTTTGTATTGGCGAAGTTGAAGTATGTTTGTTCCTGCCAATTAAGTGTTTTGGCAAACTTGATACACGTGAATAAAGCATATGTTGTAATATGAATTGTATTCTAATTTTCCTTATGAATTTTCATTGTGCCTTTTCTTTTCCTCCACTTTCTAATGTACAAATGAGAGGTCATATTGACACATCTGGATGCCATAAGAAGTAGACTTCATATTTGTACAACAATTCCATCCCCAACATGTACATTATCATTATTCTCAAACAATCTCAAACAATTGCAATCTCTTTGTCTGATAAGTATATGTCATATATGGTTTTTTTTTTTTATGAAAAGAATTAAAATGATACAAGTGATGAACAAAGCCCCTACATAAATTTGAGTAAACAAGTCCTCAATTACAATGATACAAGTGATGAACAGAGCCTCCTAGAAGACTCAATAAAGGCCAGCATTAAATCTTTACCGGCTAAGACTGCTCCAAAAGAAAAACAGCTATGGAGGACATGGTTTTCCAATACCCATGCTTCAAATTGACTGTCCAAACTGACATTAGCAATTTCATTAGATTGCTCATTCACGAGAGATGGCCCATATATAGGCTTGGTGCTTTGAATTTGAGAAGCTTCAACTGGTTGCGGTTGAAAGGGAGGATGTTGAATGCTTTGATTGGAATTGTCCACCCAACTATAGTTACAATATGAAAAACCCACATTCATGACACTTACACCTAGATTATCTTGCAAAATATTTTGGCTTGAATTCTGACTTTGATTCCCATACTGATATCCACCTTGACTGGCATCCTGACTTTGATTCCCATACTAAAAGACATATTGCCTATCATGGAGGATTGTTGAATTTCTAGGGTTTTTTGAGAAAGAGGGGCGGGGGGTTGCCAAGGAGGAAGACGGAAGGGACCATAAATATTAAACAGTTGGGTTTCTTTTTCTTTTCTTTTTTCTTTTTTTTTTGTGTGAAAATTTTTTTATTTATATAACAAATTATGTAATTAAAATAGATGAGATGGCAGATGACATGGGTTGCCATGTCATGTGCCACATGTGTTGGTATCCAAAAGTTGGTAAACAAGTTGGTGCTGTTAAGCTCATAATTTCATACATATACGTACCCTATTTACTTACTTCTTTTGCTTAGTTTCTTCGATTTCTAAGTTATTTGCCTCTCTTTGTGTGTTTTGTAGGCCAATAGAGCAAGAGAGCATAATTCATGCAATTAAAGCATGTTAAGGCCAATGAAGCAATATGGTGCAAAAACGTGCAAGAGCTTGGAGACTGAGGTTGACGTTCATTTCAGCGTTATCTTCTTCATCCGAGCTTGGATTGGGTCCAATACTTGTGTGGTTGGATCAGAGACATTCTGAACTTCACAATGGACATCTTAAAGTTGTCATTTGATTCAGCCAAGCCCAATTTGTAAGCCCTTGAAGATACACATCATGCTGACATAAGGATGAGCTGATGAATGCTTGGTCATGGTGAGCTAGGCATGAGGTATTGGTTTCTGGATGGATGCTTGGTCATGCTGACATATTGATGAGCTAGGGCTGCTGGTGGGATTTGTTGGTGAAGTGCAACAACCATTTCTGATTATCTAATGCAAGTGTGTTAGGTGAAATTTGTGTGGTTGGTGAACTTAATTGTATAATCTGATTCACCTAACCCTTGTGCCTATAAATAGGGAGTCTCTAGAGAGCTTAGAGAGCCAGAATTTCATTCCATCATTTACACTTCCATTGTACACAAAGAGAGGGAAAGTTGAGAGTCACAAAGGGAGAGAAGGGAGAAGGCAGGAGCTAGGGAGGCTTTGGCCTCCTGGCAGCCATGGAGATGAATCTTTTCCATCTCTAGCATGCTGTCCTTATCTTCTTCTCCTCCCTTTGTCTTTTATTTTCTTCTTGTATTTCATTTGTTTTACTTTGTTTTTCTGTTATTAGTTTTAATAAACATCTTGCTAGTCATGTATTATGGTTTGAGTTTATAAAGTTTGATTTCATTCATGAATTCTTCTTCACTAATTTAATGGAGCTGTTTTTGCATCCTTTGATTGATCACCTGAGGTTTTATGCATTTTGCTCTTGTTGGGAAGGTTTGGGGATCATCTTCATTCCATCTATTAGCAACTCATGTGATTTGGTTTCTAGGTCTCCTAATGTAAACACCATGCTTTGGGATCCTTGTGATGTTCAATACAATTTGATCCAAACACCATGGACTTATTTGTGAGCATCTTCATGAGTGAATCAATTTGTTTACTTGCTGCCATAACATGATTAGAACAATTAGGGTGGATTCTAAAACAACACCATCTTGTCTTAGTTACTTTCTTTCTTCTTGTTTCGTTTCTTTTGTTTTCATTTTTGTTTTGTGTAGGAAAGCTAAGTTGGATCATTCCATCACCAATCCCTGTGGAATCGACCTCGCACTTACATATGCTAAACTACCAACGGCTCGTGCACTTGCGAGTATCACAAGTTGAGGATGCAGCTGAATCCATTTTGGTGTAGCTGAATCTATTAACAGGTGCCCGTAGCGTTATTGGAGAAAATATAAATTGGTGATCTTATCAAATTGGACATAACACGCCAAAGTCTTAATGCTCAAATTGGTGATCTTATTAATGGAATATGTTGGGTCTATTTTCAAACAATAGTTTAGAGCATTTGGAAACTAATATTTAATTCAACATGATACTTTATCTATTATATAATTACACTAATTTTTAGGGTTTTTTTTTTATGCAATAATTTTTAGGGTGTGATAAAAACATATTTAACACAAAAAAATATAGTGAAGTGAAAATGTTATGCTTTTAATCAAACACTTGAATAGGAAAACTATTTCAACATAATGCCCTTTTCAGTCATTATACATAACTTATAGCACTTTCACACAAAAATTTATCAAACACTCAAAAACTGATTATTGTACCAACTTTTAATAAAAAGTTTACCAAACACCAAACTACTTTCTTTCACAACTGATTTATCTCACAGCAAATCTGACAATGATTATTTTCACAGCACAAAAGTGCCAATACTCTTCCGGTTATTGATATTTTTATAAAACTCTACATCTGTTTGATTATCATTTCAATTTTTTTATTTTTTTTCTGCTAGACCATAAAGGAAAATGAAAATGGAGTAAGGATGAATTAAGAGAAATAATGAGAGGGGAAGGTGGAAGTTTCAAAAGGCTTGGCCCAAGCCCGCCCATTGGGCAGGGCATTAAGAGGCCTCCTTGGGCCTAAAAGGGTAATTATTTTTTTAAGTCTTTTAAATCTTTTTGTTACATATTTTTTTTTCAAAAGTGATTGATAAATAGTCTTATCTTAAACAATAGTATAGATTATTGCATAGTTTAAGAAAACAAATATATAATAGCCAAACTCTTTTACTAAACCTAGACCTATTGCCAATATGTTTACAAAATATTATACCTATAAATGAATCTTATGAAAATGTATGACTTCTATCCCAAACTACATCAAGAAAATTAAAGCAATTTGTGCCATTAGAATTAATAAAACTAAAATAAGCATTCAAATTCTTTATTGAACCATTAAACTTGAACTTGACAAAAAAAAAAGGGTCGGGTCATGGGCAGGCCTAGTTGAGCGGGCCGTGGGTGGGCTGAGGGTTACAAATCCTAAGCCCAAACCCTACCCAATCTTAGAACGGACTTGGCCAAGCAGGTCTAACAATTGGGTCAAGCCGAACTTTGGCCCATTGGGCCTCGAACTACCCACTTGGGCATGCGGGCTTTGGCCCAATGAGAACAATTTCAAATAGATTTCAATTTTTAGTTTTTTTTGGCCCAAAATTTAGTTTTTGTTTTCACTTTTGTTACTCCTTCTTCCTATCATCTCCTCTCATCTTCCGTCTCAATCTCATCTCCACTCGTATTCTCACTTCCATTCTCCCTATTTTTCCTCTATACTCTAGCACAAAAATTGAAAACTAAAAATTACAATTGAAATGGCTATCAAACGAGCCCTAAGATTTCAATTTATTTTCACAAAACCCGTTATGTAAAAAACTTCCCACGTCTTCAAAAAAAAAATTAATCTAAATGACAAAGTTAAAATTAGATATTAGATTGCGCATACACTTTGTCTCATTGAGGTTAATGTTATGATGTGAAGAAGTTAATTGAATGAAATCATCAAATTTTCCATGGAAATTTAAAGAATGAGGTTTTGTGAAAATAATTTGTAACCTTACAGGGTGTTAGTGTAATTTTTGAAATTTTAGAGGTTTTTTAAAACACCACAAACCTTAGAGGGTGTCAATGAAAATAACTAGATTTGCAAACCATTAAGCCGATATGATTCTTAGCACATGCAAAGATGAATTATTGAAATGCGTGATCAAAGGTTCCATATAGAGAATAAATGAAGAGGGATTACCCTAGTAGATGCCTTTAGAATAGGTAAATCTTCCTTCAGTAGCACCATGATGGATGAGAGAAAAAGAGAGATATTTTATACAATACATAATGAGATTTAATTCATTTTGAAGAAAAAATAAAACATTTTAAACAATGCTTGGTAAAATTCCAAACAAGAAAATCATAAGCTTTTTCCATATCAAGTTTGACTCGTGTAGAACCTAAGAAACTAAGAAAGTCAAAGGATAATTCATAAGCAATCAAAATATTATCAAAAATGGAACATCCATGAACAAAAGTTAATTGATTATGAGAGACACATTTAGCCAACAAAAGGCCTCAATTTGTTATAGTAAATCTTAGAAATGATCTTGTAAGAAACATTAAATGGAAGTCACTTATCAGGACTTTCCACTTGCGGAATTAATGTCAAAAGGTGTGGTTAATAAGAGCATCTCCAAGGGAAATGTCAAATACCAAACATCAAATTTAAATTTGATGGATGATGTGGCAATTTGACATTTACACAATTTTACACTCCACCCGATATGTCAAATAAATAATTATTGTAACAGTCAAATCATTCAAGATAAAGAATAATAAAAAATAAAAATGAAATAATAAATGAAAGTAACAACCAGCCATCTTTAAAAAATAATAAAATATTCATTTGACATCTTACTTTTGGGATGTCAAAAGTAACGGCTAAACCTCCAGCCTTCATTCCACATCAGCTTTGACAATTTGGTTGGAGTGATGTGAGATATTATTTCTAGCCATTAAATGTCTATGTGGCACTTTTGACATAACAGTTAGAAATGCTCTAAGATTTATGATCGGTGCATATTTACATATCATTTTGTACCCTTTTAACTTATGATTTGGTTATGCTTTTGAGTTAAACTTGTGCTTTTAATAAGTTTTGTGCTTGTTTCAGTATTATAAACTTGAGACTCACAAATTGCATTTTGGAGACAAATTAGCTCAAAACGGTGTCTGCAGATCAGCCAACTTCACGGATTGGACTGTACTTGCTCAAGAAGAACCAGATAATGAGCCATACATCATTGGAAAGCTACGGAAGTCTATTTTCTGTAGAATTTTACGGTTCATGATTCCGAGTCTTCTAGAGAAAGTTATACATGTTTTGGCAACTTAAGGTCAAATTCGGCAGCATCTGCGTTACTGGGCCAAAAATCACATTTGAAGGCCTTCCGGATTTTTCCTTGAGTTGGGCTGCATATGCTTGGAAAGATAAGACAAAGAGCTTCAAGATCCATATTTTTCCAGAATTTTATGGATGGAGAAACAAGCCCAAAACGAGCCCAAAAGAAGACTGCAATGCATTGTCATGCATGACATATGCATGAGGTGTTATTGATTGTGGGGAAGTTAGGTGAAGCATATTCAATTCCTATAATTGAGTGAAATTTTGCAGCAACCAAATGAATTGAAAGATATTGAAGTGGATGATGCAACACTAAGCCTAAAGACAAGAGAAATTGTTTTCAAATGCAATTGTGTGTTAGGTTAGGTTGGTGAATTAAGTGTTGTGTGTTAGGTGAAGTTAGTGTGGTTAGTGAATTCAATTGTATATTCAGATTTTCATTTCCCCTAAGCCTATAAATAGGGAAGTTCTCTAAGCTTGTAATCACACCCCAAGGGGGGAGCTCTCAAACACTTCTCTAGAGCTCCCTTCCCTTCTCTCCCTCAATTTCTCTTAGTTTCCCTTTGTAGTTCTCAATTGTTGTAATAAGATCATTCTACCAAATTTTCTTTGTACTAAATCTCAAACACCTTCCCTTTCTCTTCTTCTAAATTCTCCAAACACTTCTCTATTCTCTTTCAAAGTTCTCCATGCTCTAAAACATTTCCCAAATACAATTTCCACTCTCTTCCAAAATTCTCAAAGTTCCCAAACACTTCTCTCATTCCTTCATCAAATTCTCTAAAGTTCTCAAACACATTTCCTTTCTCTCCTCCAAATTTCCCAAACACATTTCCTTTCTCTTCCAAAAGTCTCCATGTCTCAAACACTTCACAAACACATTTCTCTCCCTTCCCTAAGTTCTCAAATTCTCCAAGTTCACAAACATTCTCCGAGTTCTCAAACACCTTTCTCTTCCCTTCCAAATTCCCCAAGCTTCCCAAACACTTTCTTCTCTTCAAATATCCTCCATGTCCTCAAACACCAACCATTTTGCTTCTTAGTTGAAAACTGAATAGGATCATTCAATCACCAATCCCTGTGGAATCGACCTCGCACTTACATACGCTAAACTACCAACGGTTCGTGCACTTGCGAGTATCACAAGTTGAGGATGCAACTGAATCCATTTTGGTGCAGCTGTATCTACACAACAATTTAAGTAACATACATTAAAAAGAATGGTTAATTACAATTTGGTACCCTGAAATTGTACCCTTAAGGCATGTTAATCCCTATCTTTTCAATTTTAACAATCACATACCCTTAGTTTGTAAATTTTTTGCAATGTGATTCCACCGTTAGGGTTTCTGTTAGATCTCTCTGTTAATTGCCTACGTGTCATTGTGAGTCCCACATTTTTATTTTTTTATTTTTAAATTGATTAAAATATGAATAAAATATTAAAAATCAAAAATCAAAAAATTTCTCTCTCTCTCTCTCTTTCTCTCTCTCTTCTTTCTCTCTCTGCAACGAACCCACACCACCACCGGCAAACTATCCACACCCCAGCCTGCAACCACATCCCCACGAACCCAGAAACCCAGACCCGATTTCTTCCCAGCAAGGTTATCCGCAAGGACTCGGCGAAGAAGACTGCCAATAAATCCAGGGTAAAGCCCTTCGTCAAGCTTGTGAACTACCAGCACCTCATGCCCACTCGCTACACCCTAGATGTGGATCTCAAGGACGACGTCGTCAATGTTGAAGCTTTTGCGATGAAGGACAAGAAGGTGACCGCATTGAAGGAGACCAAGAAGCGCTTCGAGGAGCAGTTCAAGACCGGGAAGAACAGTGGTTCTTCACCAAGCTCAGGTTATGAGGGAGCTCAAACGGAGTAATGCTGGAAATGGGTCTGATTTTGTCTTCTAATTTTTCAAGTTAATTTTGGATTGAAAATGGTTTAGGATATGTGTGGATGAGACTTTTTATGGATTTATGCATTAATGCTTAGTTAAACAATTAGATTTGTTATTACTAAAATGTTAAATTTGGCATTTCTTGCTTTACTATGTTACTTGAGATTTTATATCTTCATTGCTCATCTGTGTTGCTTGATATGTTCATTTTCTTCAATTGGTTTTTCGTGATTTGCTTTTGGATTACAATTTCTTTTTGGGATTCGTAGATATTGGATTTCAATCTATCTACGAATTGGATTTCGTAATTGGATTTCGTCTTCTGCAGCTAGATGTGCCGATTTTGTGCATAGATGGTGTGATTCTGGGTTCGTTGGAGAGAGAGAGAGAGAGAGAGAGAGAGAGAATTTTTTGATTTTTTGATTTTTGATTTTTTTGATTTTTAAATATTTTATTCATATTTTAATCAACTTAAAATTAAAAAAAAATTAAAAAAATGTGGGACCCACAATGCCACATAGGCAGTTAACAGAGAGATCTAACAGAAACTCTAACGGCGGAACCACATTGCAAAAAATTTACAAACTACTGGTACGTGATTGTTAAATTGAAAAGATAGGGACTAACATGCCTTAAGGGTACAACTTTAGAGTACCAAACTGTAATTAACCCTAAAAAGAACTCATTAACATAATTGAAACATGCAACTGAATGTGCTCCCAATAAGAGTGTGTATCATTTGGGTCAAGCTTGGTATCCACCAGAATTGAGAAAACCTCAAAGTTTTTTAATTTGAAAATAGAGATAACAACCCTAAATGTGCTCCCAATAAGAGTGATGTGAGGTGCCATCATTGCCACCACCCCTATAAGAACGCCGTGTGAGTCCCAAACCATTAGACCTACCCCCCAAAGACCATCCCGCAAATCCAAAGCACCATCAACATTGAGCTTAAAATAACCAACCTAAGGAGGACGCCAATGTTGGTCCGAAAATGGGCAAAGAAATACACCTATGAAGTAGTAATTGAGATTGATGATATTCCGCAACATAGTTCTTTGCACAGAAAAGGAGATGCTCCTCAGACATAGGATCAGAACCAAAAAAGACAGCATTCCGATCATTCCACAATAGCCACAACATAGTAACAAAAAAGGGTGTTGAGCGGTTGGGATTAAGTCCCATGCCACCAACAGCCAAGTAGCAGCGTCGTCCAGAGTCAAACCAAGAAAAATTGTTGGCAGTTCCGAAGACTCTCATACGGGATGAATAGCTGGGCAATCTCGTAGGGCATGAACTGTTGTTTCACAGACAATGGAGCAACGAAAACAAGTCACGTACATGGCGATCTTACCTGTGAAAAAGGACAACTTTTGTCAGGATGCCATTCTGAGCGAAATGCTAAAGAAAGTGTTGTATTTTCTCTGGCACTTTCATTTTCCAAAGATGCTTCCATAATTTTTGTGACGGAGAAGATCTAGTACCAGTGCTAGTGTGACTCGGAGCAAAATTCTGATATTCTAAGGCAGCCCAATATCCACTCTTCAGCCCATGTGTAGTAAAGTGTCAAATTCTACGATTGACGTTATCACAGACCAAAGGTATAGACAAGATAGTCTCCGCTTCCATGAAAGAAAATAAACTATAAACCTTGGAAACATCCCACCACCCACTTGGCGAAATCAGGGTGCTAACCTTAGTATTCATAGGGACGCGTGGAGCAGTTTGAACCGTGAATATGCGGTGTTACAGAATCCAGATATCACCATAAATTTGTACCAGCCAACCATCACCAATCCACCATGCTAAAGTGGACTTATTTATATAAAAAATGCTATAAAAATTATTCTATGTACGTATGTGCAGAAGTGCCAAAAAAGATTTGTTTAATTAAAGATATGGATGCAAAGTTGTGCCCCTTTATTCTCGTTACTATACAGTATAATAAGTGTATAAGAGAATATAAAGCAGCATGTGTAGTAAGTATAAAGCAGGGAAAGGGGAAGGGGAGAGATTTGAACTGACATGGTGCAGGGTTAAATACTGTCTCCAGCGTTGGAGCTATAATATAAAAGCAACATTTGGATCTGTCAAAACGGTAATTGCCAAAGGAAGGTTGGGGCATGCAGTTCCGAATTTCTAATCAATTAATGTAGAACTCATAGCAATATTTGTGCATTTCATATGAATCAATCTCCTCTCCTACATGCGGACTTGTGCGATCAAAGTGCCTATTGAACTCGCCTCCTCTTTAGCAACCTCCACAAATCGATCCTGTTATATATGAAACCCGAGTCATCAATATACAAACACACAACAATATGAGAAAATTGGAATGCTATAGTATATACATGTGTATCTGTGTAGCTATCATCTGCAAATATACCAACCTCCATTAAAGTTGGAAAATACATAAGCCAATGAAAGGGGATAAAAAGAAGGATAAAAGGAATACCTTATGAAAGTTAAAAATCAAGTCTAGCTCACAAACCTATTTAACAAGAAGAATTAAGCATGGCATAGTTAAATCAATTGAATTCATCCCAAGAATCACTAATAGTAAAAAAAAATATTTTATTTGTTGCAAGAGCAAAGTTAATAAAGCTCACGCTGCCGAAATAGCGATCCAGTATCTCAACATAATGGTGAATTATTTCAAGGGTCTCCAGTTCGTTATCATTCTGGTCAACACACATGCAGAAATAGAGACTGGCATATCTGAGCATGGTAACCCGTAGGAAAAAAAACAAAACAATTATGATTCTTCAAGAACAATATTACAATGTACAACTTTGATTTTCAAAATTATTTAAGGACTAATTAAATGTGTGAGTAGCTAGGAAAAACAGTAATCTTGTACCTTTTATACACAACTTTAAACCCCCTCCACTCCACAAAGTTGCACAACTTGGGGCTCCGATTGAGTATTATGCCACTCAGTTCCCGCATTACCTTTTTCTCACAAAGTTTGCATAAGCAATGCATTATGTATAAGCAGCAACATTTCCACACCAAGATAAATACAAAATCTATGCCAACACCGTCACACGATATGTAGGATTGACAATACAATGACCTGTTTAAGAATCCTATAGCCAATTTTACCACCTACAAGTACATTTTAACTTTTTGTTTTTACGGCCGCGTCGTGGTTTATGTTCTAAAACCGACGTCTAGTCGACCACCGTGGTTAGACAATCATTTCCCATCCAAGTCTACGTCATTTCCCATCCAGAAGTATTTCTAGTTAGCTGAAAACGCCTAGAAAAGAATTGCCCACTTGCAAACTAAGAAAAAGTCTATCTAATTTCATAAGGAGACATCGTTGGAAGTAAAGTGACTGGTACCTTAGATCGTTCCTTCTGGGAATAGGGTGAAAACCATTTGGTCAGCCTCACTTTTCCTTGTCGACTAACAAGAATTACAAAATGAATCTGGAACAATTCAAAAAGCGGATCGAAGCTGTTAAACTACTATATCCATATGGATTAATTCAAGAACTAATTAAAGCAAATGCTTTTGACAAATTAATAATATTATAGAGGGATTAATTGGTTAAAGAAATCATGCGTAGCGTAGCACTGAAAATGTTTGAGATCCAGTAAACAGAAATGAACAGACGTAATTACCATTGTTAATGAAGAAGCAAGCGTACTCTTTCTTTTGATGCTCTTGTTTTGTGTAAATAATCTTAATTAGCAAGTTTAATTATATATATATATTTATTATTTATTATACATGAAATGTTATGTTAGACTATACTCACTCAGGATCAGGGTAAACGTAACTGACGGAGGGGGGCCGTTGTGCTACAAATTTGGATTCAAAGAGTCGGCCGATTCAACGGAGTGCACAGAGAAGAACGCTGCAACCATATATTGGATATTAGTATTACACAGGCTTTCCAACTCCAACATTTATAATTGTATAACTTTTTTGCTTTTTGGAAAATACTAGGGATACCGCATTTATAATAGAGGTGAGACCCATTGTATTGATAGGTTCCACCTTTATTAGAGAGTTGATTTATAAGGTTGTCTAATAATGTCGTCTCCCTAGCATCACTCTTTTTTTCTTCTTTTTTTAATACAAACGATATTGGAGACAAAGGAATCAAACTTAGGACTTCGTATACATAAGTAAATGCTTTTAATCACTTAAGCTATAAGTACCTTGCTATAACTTTATCAATGCTTTTATAAGTTTACTTTGTACCTGACCAAAAAAGGAAAGGAAAAAAAAAAAAAAAAAACTTTGTCCATAGACGAGTCTGAAAAACTATTTTCAACCATGATTCACTGGCGAATGCCAGTCAACAGCAGCAACCACAACCCTCTCCTCTCCAGTTCACAACAATCTCTGGAAGGATGGAGAGCTTCTTTCGGTCCTTGGAAATGGTCGGTTATTGGTTTTTGCTGCATGATTCTGCCCAAAATCCAAAAGGCTATCCATAACCACAAAGCATCCTTAGTAAACTTTATTTAGAACAAAGCGATTCAATTTAAGTGGACGGTGAAGAATATTCTGTACTTAATTTCCTCAATCCAACTCTGTACAGATTAACATTTGCCCTTTATTTGGGGCTCCTATCAGAAACAAACACTCCCTTGCTCCTCTCTAACCACACTGAGGAATTAGAAAGTTAATTTTACGTTGGCTAATTCCTCATGGATTACATACCGAAAGGTTGAACTTTGAGGTAGCCATTGTATGTACTTGTCAAGCTTTCCTGCCATGCAGCTTCTGATAGCTTTCTTTTGAATGTCTGAGAGACAATCATTTATTTCCTCCAAGAGCCCTAGCATACCCAGTGACATGTCTTTTGCAAAGTAGTAAAGAATTTTTGGGAGGAAAAGCTTTGTCTCCTTGTACATATAGACATTAGCTTGAATGAATTCTTTTTTAGCAAGTTTCAGGTCCTGAAATATGCTCTTCGCTCTGTATGCTCGAACCTGCATCAAGTAAAGCAGCACAACTTCAGACAAAGCTAGAAACAGATGCATAGAAAAAGCCACAACTATTTCTAGGCATAGATTTAAATACAAATGTCACTGAAAAATAGTTTCAACAGGAGAAAACTGATACCGCCGGGTCAGAGTACGCCCCTGAACATAGAGCAAAATGGACTAGTGGCTCAGGGTATTCTAACGAGTATGCATGTCTAATGCTCCCTGTCTTCAACTTCCTTCCTGAATGGAACAACGTTTGTAGCCACTGCATTTACATAGTATGAAGAAAGGCATTATAAAGTGAAATTGTTCCCAGCATGGCCGATGAAATTGTGAAATGCTGGATAGACATCCAATTAGCTTCAAATGATGGTTACTCGACATATTATAATTGAAAAAGCTCCTTGAGGATAATGGCATGCTATTCAGTTATCCATAAGGATACCAAAAGGCACCTCCAAAATGAGGATGCTCAAACACTCAGTAAGGGTATTAATAGGCAGGTAATTTTAGAGTTTCTTGGCCCTTTGTTCACAATGGTATTGCAGAAGAGCGCACTAATTCTAGCTCAGAGGCCTAATTTTTTCAAGAGCATAGAAACACCAAAACTTGTTCAGTACTACTCAACTAGCAGTCATAAAATCTCATGATTGGCTTATGGGATGTGTAGAGATTCATAAAGCACGCAGACCATATGAGGTAAGTAGGGTTTCAGAGAACAGTGCATACCGGTGCTGAGTGGTGTTCTCGAATTCCTAATATGGAGCTCTGTATGATATACGCATTTATGCAATGTCCACCTATATTGTATGCTGCCTGAAAATGGGATTTAAGGGACACAAGTGTGTTTACTGGTGAGTCCCATATATCATTTTAATCACAGTATACTATAGGATGGGACTTTTACCTTTAAAATTGAAGTACTTTTCACACGGCTGTGAGTTCCATATGCCAGGTATGCCTGCAAAGAAATGTCATAAGCCTCACCAGGCATGCATTTACACTTGTTGCAGTTTTTATCATTATGTAATATTCTTTGAATAGTTAAGCAAATACCATGACTTTCTTGACATTTCACATATACCTATCTCTTAGAAAAGTAATTATTGTGTTACTAGAATATCACCTTTTTTCAATAACCATATGCCTATAGAGCAAGTCAAATTCAGAGTAAAAGTTTTCAATATGAAGTTATGAACTAAAGTTTTATTGTACAGAGAAAGATATAACGGAAAGCAAAAAAAAAGGGTTTATAGTTTGAACATCTGGAGCCATACATGCATCACCAAGGCATTGTGAATGTTAATCCAGAATACAAGCTTCTCCTCACGCTTCATCTTTAGGACATCAACCTTCTCTAGACTTCTCACCAATGACCTATAAAGCATTGAAGCATGTCACATTTGAAAGAATCACAAATATAAAGAAGTTTTGAAATCACAACCACAAAATATATTTTTCCCCTTTTCTTTTTTTCTTATTTTCTTATTTTCTAATGATCAAACCAACAAAAATTTTAAGGTTATACCAACCTAGTTTTACCGTAAGGAAAAAAATATAAATTTCATATTGAGGTACATGTGCACAACCTGAAATTTTGCAGCATCATAGCAGCATAATTGAAGCTGTCATCGTCTAAACATATCTTCAAAACTTCTATCATTGTGGCATAGGGTCCACTGTTTTCTTTCAACCCTTGATGATGCATTGTAGCATCCTCATTGCAATGTGGACTCCAACTATCACAAGGATTCTTAGAAGAAAATATACTTGAGGAGGACAAGGAGGAAGCAGGCGACGCTGACGGGCATGTGTGGGTTTGGGGATTGGCAAGTTTGCAGTATATAGAAGAGATGCATCTTACAATATCTTCAGAAAGTCTATCCGGAGTATTAAGGGTACTATCATTGCCAGTCTCACCAAGATGATCAGCTAGGCTGCGATGACGAGAATTAATTTTCCGGTCCTGCAAATGCATAAACTTCAATTATAAACAAATGATAGCTAGGGAGAAAATAAATAGGCACAATAATGTAAAATCCCCTTTAGCCCCTCAAAAAAGAAATTTAAATGTGTATGAACAAATTAATATCTAAATCTAATCTAGATTGGCAGGCAATTTACCCAGTTAGATGGGGCTTTTATGCTAGTGGCACTATTCCGATTATCTGAGCTGACCCGGCGATGTGCAGGGGAAGTTTGATCATGATGGACCAATCCACCTCTGTGCATTTGCAGCTCCAATTTGGAGTGTCCCGTCTGAAATTGTAAACGGCTTTCTGGGGTACTCGGCAAGGCACATCCTTGAAAAGCTGTTCTATATAGTGAAAGAAGATGACGTTCTAAATGCATAATTTCAAGCTCAAGTGTGGCAATCTCCTCCTTCAGCTCAGTGGAAGACTGTTTCAGAGCCGAAACGCCAAAATACAAATCAAAACAAACAAACTAACACCGAATGTAAAAATTAAAGCAAACTAACAACATTTGTTAGAATATGAATGCATTATATTTGAAACAAAAGGAAAACTAAAAGGTGTCAGGAATGACTTGGGAATGGTAGTTGGAGTAAAAAAACACTGCAGAGGGGAACTAGCAGACTGCTCTGCTGAAATTCACTACAGCCAACAGAGGCGTGTACAAAAAAACAAACAAACAAACCTTCGGTGTTGAAGCAAAAGAGTTGATGATAGTACAACCCAGTGCCTCCTCGGAGTCACAACAAGGGGAAGCCTTGTTAGGTAAAGTCCTATCCAACTGTACAATCTGTGCGAAAAGATACATAGAATGTGTCAGTATTGCTCTAGAGGCCAAGATCAACCATGAATGCCTACTCTTTCTTTTCCCCGTTTATTATTTCCTATTTTCAAGCCTTTCATATCCTAAACATGGTGTGCTGAATCAATTGAATTCAATAAATAATATAGAGTATGAAATCTTGGACTCGAGTAGGAATTTACTATGTTCTCCAGTTTGGGAGCTTTTATCTTGTACGTAAGTGCTGTAGCATAGCATTGACTAAAATCCATGAAATGAACCTATGTCTTAAAACCCAAATTTCACAAACCAAACTAAATTGAGAAGGAGGGGAACTGAGTTGGAACCCCTTCTCCCAAATTGAAGCAAACTTATGATTAATCAATGAATCACAAGCATCAGATGAATCAGGGAAATAGCAAGTAAGAGAACTACTTACAGGGTTGAAGTAGGAGAAAAGTGTAGGTGACATGTTAACTAGAACCCCATTGTCAGGTCCGCTGCAATTTCAGCAGACCAAACCAACATTAATTAATTAATTCCAGAACAGAAAAGACTCAATCAAACCTGTAAAATCCTGCAATTTTGTTTTACCTTAAATGGGAGCCCAATGGTGGAGGAGGAGGACAAGTAGAAGAGGAAGAGCTGCAATTCACAGCCAGCATCTTCTGTCTCCGTCTGTTACAGAGAATGAAAAGAAACAAGTCTTTCTGATTAAGAATCTGAGAGAGAAAGAGAGAGAGAGTAGTTAGCATAAAAAAGGCAACAAATTTAGAAGAAAGAGAGGGCAAAATTGGAGAATGAATTGGAAAGTGGAGCAGCATTAATCAATTAAATAAATCACCTGGTCTCCTGGTGAAGTAGTGCTGGACACTTGAAACCCAAGTAAGAAAGGGCCTGTATTTCCAGAAATATATATATATATATATAATTAAACTTGGGCTCTTGCGTATATCATCATCATCATTTCTTTGTCTTTGTATCTTATAGAAGGAAACAAATGAAAATGAAGAAGACGAAGATGAAGAAGAAACGAACAAGTAGTCAACAAGCTGACATTGCACGAGATTGAGTAGCCTAAACATAAACAAGTAGACAACAAAACCTTCCACTCCACGGACTAAATAAAAAATAAAAAATTAGATGATCCACCACACCAGCAGAAGATATGGCGGGGAGTGGGATCTATGAGCATAAGGGAAGGGAAGAGAAGAGAATTAAATTAGTAAAGAATGAATGAGATTGTGGGACAGGCCGGAACGACAACCCACGGAGACGGGTTGAACAGGGCAATACAAAACAACAATAATGATGAACATTGAATATCATCATGATTCCTTTTCTTGGTGACATATGAATAATAATAATGAATCATGAGCTTATTTATTTATTTATTTACTATCTCTTCAGAGATATGATTATATAACTAATTATTATTTATAAATAAATATAAAAGAAAAAGAATACCGACACACTGACTGGAGAAAGATATAACTTGTTTTGCTCCAGTCAGTCACCACATGTCATGTTCACACAAGTTTTTCAAGACACAAAAGAGTACTAGGTGGCGGAAGAGGAGAGGAGTAGGTGTTCTGGTTCCGCCAACTCCACCGTCCCCTCCCTCGCCAGACCCGCAGACCCGCAGACCCGCAGACCAGTTGCTCTGCTCTTGCATACCGAACAAACTAAACAATATTCATTCCAGTGAACCACCTACTTATGCTATACTAACAAACTAACAAATAAAACATTAGTATATGATAATTAACAACTCAACTGCTTATAAGTTATAATATAATCATAATCTCATCTACCAGTACCACCCAATGTTAAATCACACTATTATTATTATTATTATTATTATTATTATTATTATTATAGTCTAATATAAATATTTTCGGCCCCACTCTTTAAATTCTAATAATAATGTCTTTGCATTGGACCGTCTTTTTCTAATAATAATAAAGCTAGCTACCTAGCTACAAAGTCCATCAAGTATTTTCTTTGGTAAGCAAAGTACACCAAGCATTACAGCTGTTTCTCATATCAACATTAAATGCACGTGGACCTTTTTGATAGCATCAATTCTTTCTCGCAGTTAAGGCAAAATTGTACAAAAAGTTCAATCCCCGAATCAAACGGAACTTTAGATAAAGACATTTCCAATTAACCACCTGGGACTTGAAACTTTATAGACTATATGGCACCTATATCAACAATTCCTTCCGTTAAATCTAAGTACATGAATCGCACGACAGCCTTTTCATTAGTTCACCAGTAAAATTCAGTTTATTAGACTTTACCTAATTTAAACTACTCGTTATTTAACAATTTATTGCTAAAGAGTAATCTTTCACTGGCACTTTGATGGAGGGATCCAGAAAGCCATGGAAGGGCATGAAGCTGAAGAATTTGTGTATGCTTTTGTTTTTCTTTGAGAATAACTGTGTAGAGGCGTTCAAAAATTTACAGAGAAAGGCATGGAAGTGTTCACCTCAAAAAGCGTTGTAGTGCATTTTAGCACCAACCTATTTGTTTTGAGTCCATTCGGCCCCAAAATGGGCTCCAAAGTGGGTGTAGCTCAGGGAGATTTTCTAAGAGAAAACAAATATTATACCTATATAGCCCAATATTAACTAAAAATACATAAAGTTATACAATTGTAGGGCCATCTCAAGTTATAGGCCATAGGCCATAGGCCAAATGTAGCCCTAAAACATGCAAAACTCATCTCCAGTCATGAGCTAAAAAAACTTTTGGGCAAATTTGAAAGGCCACATTTAGCCCTTTGGCCCTCCTCCAATGCCACTTGTAGCCGAGCTATAGCTCAGGCTAATTTTTTTTGTGGACCCAGCGCATGTGTTGTTCAAGAAGAGAATCACACATGAACACGGAATATCTTGTGCAACTACATATCCAAAGGCTAAGCGTGCTGACGTTGTAGGAGACTTTTTCTTCTGGCAACAGCAAGTGGGCTAGTCTGTTGCAAAGAGCAATCTAATGCAAGTGTCCCCTCGTGTCTGAATTCCAAGATTAAGCCCCAAGGATGTCTCGAAAGAGTAGTGAAGCCTTAGGAAACTCCTTGGTTACCTTCACCATTGGAAATAGCAACAAATTATAGATAAATCTTCTAGGTTGGCATGAGAGCAAAAATTATCATGGGTTTAGCACTTAAGGAGAGGGAGTTGTGGGTTCCTATGAGAGACAGAGGTTCAAGGAGGTTTGATGAATATGGAGAAGGTATGGGTGGCCTTAGCAGTTTCCGGCAGCTTGACAAAGACTCTGCAAGCTGGAGCAATTCACCAGAAAAAGAAAACTAAGGGAAATAAGGGGACTAAACAAGTAAAGCACGAAAATTACTCAGAGTTTGAGGTAAGAGAGGAAGCTTGCTCTCTGAAGGGTGTGTTAATTTGTTGGGTAGAAGAGGCCCTATTTATAGCTGCTGGAAATTGTTCTTCTCCAGGGTTTCTTTCCAATCTAGCCAAGCTTTCCTCTTCTTTTCTTCTCTTCCCTCTTGACTTACCTTATAGTGGCAAAAATCAACTCTGCTCAATCCCACAAAATCAGAGATTTTTGGGAGTTCAATGCTCTTCCCTCGGCTGCTTCAGAGGAGAGCTTATATTTTCACCCATCTCCTTTCTCTTATTTCTTCCTCTTTCCATGGCCAAATCTGATGAAGGAAAAAAAAAATTGGGTATGTATGATGGTTCAAAGAATGGCATCCTTCCCTGTGCACCAATATCCCTTGGTCCCTTGAAGGTTTTTTGCTTAGAACTTGTTCCTTCATGAGCTGGAGTCTCCCAGCAGCCCTTAACATGTGGATCCCTTAGTTTCTCCTTAGCTCTCTTCTTCAGCCAAGTGCTGAAGGCCTTAGATCCCCTTTTATTTACATTGTATGGGCCCTTTAATATAGAAAGTCAAGTCATCTAATAAGTGGGCTAAGTTCATCAAATATTTGGGCTTCATGGGCTATCTAAGGCAATGGGTTACTTTTTACTAAGGTGATGGGCTATTCTCTACTTTGCACTTACCCACATATTTGGGCCTAAGAAATGGGCTTGAGTCCAAGGCCCCCAAGCAACCCGGACTCCTCATTTCTTGGCCCATCGATGGGCCTCATGACAATTTATTATCATCCATGCCACAACCCACTCAAGCAAGCGCCCCGGGCATTTGAGTGGCTTGGGCCCACTTAAGCTTGTAGTTCGATTGGGTGTGAAATAATAATTTCCCGCTTGGCACGGCATGTCGCCTGTGCACGCTTTTAATTATGACGCTTGATAGGATAATTGGCATGGATTTGCAGAGCTAAATGCATTCTATAATTTTAATCTCAATTCCTAGCATGACGGATTTTTATTTGGCATGGCATGCGGGGTGTGACTCGTGCATGGCAGACTTTTGTGTGCTTTAACTAGGGTCTTTGTAAGGTTTTTATTTGAACCAATATTGTATTTTGGCTCTTCTCTTAAACCAACAAAACCCTTGTAATATTAATTAGATTCTAGGTTAGAATCAGTGTGGGTTGAATGGCTTCCAAGTCTCCTCGTTGCAGATCAAAAGGTAAAACATTTGCATTGATCACATGGATTAATCCATATTCACTTGGATTGATCCAACGTACATTCGTGCATGCTTCTATTGTTCACATGGATTCATCCATATTCACTTGGATTGATCCAACGTACATTTGTGCATGCTTCTGTCTGTTGTCAGTTGTATTAATACTTTCATAGCTTGTATTAATCCATTATGCGTAAGTTTTTACAGCTTTGTCAGATTCCTTTATTGCATGGTTATTTCTTATCTGACCAAAGCATGGGGTTTATTATATTTATCATTGACTATCTTTACAATATATTAAACCCCTTCTTTCTAAAAACATCTTGATTTTTATACTTTATCTTTTCTAAAAGGATGTTTTTTATTTCATGTCATACCTTTGGGAATGACACTTTATGTCAAAGCATGCATGAGTTGTCCGCTCATTCCTTCCCTTCTTGAGCACATCATCTAGTTAATTAATATATCTTGCTTTAGACATTGATGTATGGGTTGAATACTTTTATTCAACACTCATGTGAGAAAACTTTCTCCACACTTTGATATAAAGATGCCGGCTCCTTGTTCCAAGCTATCAAAACAATATGGCTTGCTTTATGTCATCTTTCTAAATTGCTTTGGTGTTGTGTCCGTGCATTTGGTTCTTAAAAGGAATTTAAAAACTCCTTTCTCTTTCTTTGTGTTTACAAAAGCATGGGCTGTTTTCTCTTTCACCAAAACAAAAAGGCATGGGCTGTTTTTATATTTTTCCTTCCCATCTTTATTTCTTGGGGAAGTCCATTGTGTGTCTATTTTACTCTCCCTATTCCTTGTCGGCTGGTCTTCTTGGAAAGAGGCTTCTCCTTCCTTCTCTTGGGCAGTCTTTAGCTTGTGCGGTTGTTTTTATCTCCTTTCTCATCAAAGCATGCGGGTCCTTGATTCCAAACTCATCAACATTGATGACTTATTCTATTAAAAGCATGTAAGATAAACTTTCTCTACTTCTAAGAAACATGCGGCTCCTTGTCCCAAAACTCATCAAGTTGATGACTTGTTTTATCTCTTTTATCCCTTCTTGAAACTGTTTTCAAAAGAGAAAAACTTTTATTCCTTGTGGTTGTTTTTATTCCCAACGGTTACATGAGCATGGGTTAATTTATTTAATCCTATCTTGTGCTCATTGCATGGGTAGATCATTTTAAAACATTCTTGTCTTCTCCTTGTGCAGTCCACCGTGAGTGGTTTTAAGTCTTCTCCATCCATCCTTGTCTGTGGTGGTTTTCTAGTCTATATACTCATGTCCTTGGCTGCAGAAAACTGAACTCATGCATTTTAGAAACTCTTCTGCATCTCACTTTCTACTTGCCCAGCAGAATCGTTTCAAAGGTTTTTGAAAAAACTTCTTATGTGCCTCTAAGCATTCAAGAACCTATTTTCTGGTTCAGCCACTCTTGAACACTTGAGGGCTATGTGGATGATTGCATACACATAAACACTTCCCCAAGTTGAGTTATACTCCTTACGACTGAATGTTTTTCATTGTTTGAGTTCATTATTATTTGTTCAACTAGTATATGTTACTTGTGAGTATATGATTGATTGTATACATATAGCTTTCTCCAAGTAAACACTTACAAGATTTCGGTTGAACATTTGTTTTGTTTCATTGGTGTTTTGTTGAATTAAACTATATGCTTCAAGTTCATTACTTCTAGTTTAATCATCACAACACTTAGGTTTCATTTGTCTAGCTCAATCATACTTTGTGATTGAGATAGATGAATCTGTGAAACCATAACTCACTTCATACATCAAACTACATGCAACTTGAGCTTGGTGCTCTTGAGAAGATTTGCTGCTAAGAAACAAAGAAATGGTGCTTGCTGGAAGGGTGATTGAAGCTGCCTATAGGTGATAGATTGAGCTAAGTCTTCCTTCATTTCATTGTAATTCTTATTGAGTGGATTGGATCTCTCCTAGCTTGGTGCTCCCAGTTTTTCCCCTTGTTGGGTTTCTGGGTCAACAACTCTTTGTGTATGTTTATATTCATGTTGCCATTGTTGTACTTGTTGCATTCTGTTCAAATGACTTCAGCACACTAACGTGGATCAATACGCATTGTACCTGTATTGATCCAAAATCACAAGGGTTGCTGTTTGTATTAATACGTGGTGTTGTCTGGATCATTCCGAGTTCATGCAGTCAGCTCCTTTAACTCACTGCATATGCTTAGTATTTGAACACCATGGTTGTGCATGTGTTTACGTTTCCGCTTATTCATTCTTAGCTAGGCTTAAAATTTAATTTGGTAGGTATTTGACCTCTAGCCTACTTCACCCCCCCCCCCCCTCTGGAGGATTTTAGAGCCTAGGGCCTGGTTTTACAGTCTTTTTCTCCATAATACATCGTTTTGGCCCAGGACTTTATTCGGGCCCAATCATGGATTTTTTTTGGGCCTCAACAGACGTCAGCTAGATGTTGTAGGGGCTTTTTTCTTCCGGGCGGATGGGCTGGGCTGATGAAGTTGTCCCATTTTTCTGAGCTCGAAAATTAAGCCCCAAAATGCTTCGAAAGGGCAGCAAGGCCTTAAGAAGTATTTTGGTTATCTTCACCAACAAAAACAACAGAAAGTTACAGATAGTTTCTTCACATTCACAAATGAACTTTTGGGCTTGGCATGGGAGCAAAGTCATCATGGGTTTAGCACCTTTGGAAAGAGAGAGTTTATGGGTTCCTATGGAGATCAGCGATTCTAACAGAAGAGAGGAGAGGTTCCAAGGAGAAGAGTTTTGGGTGGTTTTTGTAGCTTCTGGCAGCTTCGACAGTGATTCTGCGAGAACTTGGATCAATTTTGCCAAAGCATGGGAGATGGGGGAAATGGGCTAGCAAAGCACGAAAATTTGCTGGGTTTGCATGCAAGAGAGGAAGCTTGCTCTCTGAATGATTGTGGGTTGCTGTTGTTGTGTTTTGGCTCGGTGGAGGAGGCCCTATTTATAGTTGCTTGGGGTTTGCTCTTCTCCAAGAAACCCTAATGGTTTCTTCCAAACTTAGCTAGGCTTTCTTCTTCCTTTCTTCTCTCCCTTATTGACTTACCCCATGGTGGCAAGGTCAATTCTGCCCAATCCCACAAAATCAGAGATTTTGGGAACCCCAAGCTTCTTCCAGCTGCGGCCTCAGAAGGGAGCTTCCCCTTTTCACCCATCTTCTTTCTCCTCTTTCTCCCTCTTTCCATGGCCAAGTCTGATGAAGGAAAGAAAGTGACTGTACCCGTTGGTTTAAGGGGTGGCATCCTCCCTTGCATGCCAAAATCCCTTGGTTTCTTGAATTCCTATACTTGGAACTAGTTCCCAGCGCCACCTATGTGCAGATTTCCAACATTGGTCTTTCAAACTGAGTGCTAGGTCTGATGTTGCCCTCTTATTCTAATTTCATAGGTCTTTTTAAGTCCACCACACGATTCATCCAATGGATGAGATATTTTGGTCAAGTGTTGGGCCTTTTAGTTAGCTTATTTTAAATGGGCTTACCTTGGTTGGGCTATGCTAATTGGGTCAATAGACTTATTTGACTATTTTATTCTAATGGGCTTACTTTGGTTGAGGTAATGACCCATCTCCTTCCTTGTGCTCACCCATGTTTGGGACTAAGAAAATGGGCTTGAGTCTCGAGGCCCCCAGCGACCCGAGACTTCCATTTATTGGCCCATCGATGGGCCCCGTGATAACTTGTCACCATCCATACCACAACCCACTCAAGCAAGCCCCGGGCATTTGAGTGGTTTGGGCCCACTTAAGCTTGCAGTGTAATTAGGTGTGAAATAACGATTTCCCACTTGGCATGACATGTTGCTTGGCATGCTTTTACGACGCTTGATAAGATAATTAGCATGGATTTGCAGAGCTAAATGCATTTTATGCTTTTAATCTTATTTTCTAGCATGATGGATTTTTATTTGGCATGACATGCAAAGTATAACTCGTGCATGGCAGATTTCTACGTGCTCCGAATTTGAGTCTTTTCTTGATAATATATTGCTTTTGGGTCGTGAATTCATTCGGGCCCAACCATGAATTTTTTGGGCCTCAACATATGTTAATCTTCTTTTTCATTTTAACTTTTTAAATGTATTTAAATTCATTTTTTTTTAAATTATAAAAATACCTCAAAATTGGTTGTAACTAAATAACATGATAAATGAACACTTTATAAGCTTAAATATAATTGGAAAACATGATTTGGAAATGAAGATTTCTCGATTCCACTTAATACAACATAAATTTAAAAGAAAAGACTAATAAATTGATAAATTGATAAAGAGAAAAACGAGCATAACAACTAGGAATCACATCAAGTGTTGGCATAACAATAAACTTAAAAGATAACTCATGAGTTGTCAATCGAAAATCTAAATACAAAAGAGAGTAGTTGGGTTCAACGAGATCAAGTGTTGATTGAGTCTGAAGTCTTTTTTTGAGAGAAAAGTTGTGTGACGATTGGCTCAATTTTGCAACTATACATAGGCTCCTTGGTTCTTCAATCTACACACTTGATGAAGAGATGGTTGAATCATATGTTAGTCCTTTCTTTGCGGTTAGAGATGGTTAATCTTTGAGTGCTTTGATCTCTGTGCAAATGTCGAAAACTGCTTTGGTATGGTTTATCTCTGTGCAGAAGCCCACTCACTCCATTCAAGGGCGGAGCCAGCATGAGACCAGTGTGGTCCTAGGCCCCACTCCATTTTTACCTCTTTTATTTGTATATTATATATGATATATAATGATATATAATATTATAATATATTATATTAGTTTTAGGATATTTACCCTAAAATAAAATAATATATTAGGTTCTTTTTGTATACAAATAAACTATAAAATTTCTTGATTTCCCTTAAATCTTCTAGGTTAGTTATGATATTTGAACTAAAACTCCTAATTTTTTTTTAAAAAAATTTCTCTTCCTCTTTTTTTTAGTAAATATCACAAGGTGTCCCCACACCCGAGAGTGAGATTAATCCCCGCTAGGGTTTCGGCTTGCCCCCTGGCCACAAAGTACTTCCAACGGGTTTTGAACTCATACCATTGAGGCACCAGGTAGCTCAAAGTGGTAATTTGCCAACCGCACATTGTGGTTTTTTTCTCTTCTTCTTTTGTTTAAAGCTTTGTGAATTTTTTAATTTTCTCAACAAAAAAAATTCATGTATGAGTTGGGTACCTTAATATTGTGCTTTATAAAATCTCTTCTTTTTTCCATTTTTTTTCTCTGTTGGAATATAAAATTAATTTTTAAGTCTTTAATAGTGTAGATAATGAAATTAGTATTTAACCAATTTAAAATATGAAATTCATGATAATTATGAAGAGAAGAAAAATTATATGAAGAGCTCCTCTAACAGAGAAAAGAAAGAAAATTGAGCACGATTCTTTGAAGCTATGATTCATCAGCATGTGAACGTACGTACCGTACACAAGAAGAAGGGTCCAATGCGGTGAACATGCAGACACGTTCCCATGAATTTTTCAAATTGGTGATATCATTTTCGGGGTGTAACCGTGTAGGTTGTTAGTCTACATTCTACAACCACAGAGGCAACTAAAAGTTAGTTTAAACGGGATTTATGAAGTTGGAGAAAAGAGACGCAATTAAGAATAAAATTAAGATGTTAACTTATTGCTGTCAATTTAGGAATGTGTTCCCTTCTGTAGACTTTAATGGCAGCAAGGAAGCAGGAAATTTCTGCCAAATATCTTGATTTTTCTTTGCTTCTATACGCTTTCACATCTCAAAATCGCTGCCTTTTCCATGCCAAACGGTGTTATCTTCTCCACTCTCCAACAATTGCTAGTCAAGGCAGACTTTTAATACCCATGTGTTTTTCATTTGCACCCGAGTTTGAATCCATGACCTCATCATTATTAGATTAAAGTAGAATATCATTTGTACGAAAGAAAAAAAAATATATGCAGCAACATTATTGGCAGAGAGCAAACACAGAATGAGAATAACGGGAATTCAATTAAAAACTGAAGAAAGCCAAGACCGAATATATCGGCGTAGTACTTATATGTACATATGTCCTCTTCTTAATTATAAATTTAAAATACATGAAACAAAGAAAAAAGAAAATGAAAGGAGTAGCATAATAAATAAAACGTAATTCTGTAAATTTGAATGATTGTATTTGTACACAACAACATGACATAAAAACACGTCGTGAGCCGCAATATAATTGTTTGTTGGGGTTGCAACTCAGAGATTCAGAGGACGGAGCCTTCGTCTATGGTCGTCAATCTAAGTCTGAAAGATCGGACGGCCATCTTGGCCCTTTTGGATGTGTATCTCTGCAATTTCATAACCGACTTAGATCTCGAAATCTGCTGCTTCTGGCTCATCTGCCCTTTGTAGGCCGAGGCTCCGATGGTAATTTCATTGAAGTCATCTCTGCCCACTTCGGAGTTTGCATAATTAATCACAACGGGAGAAATGCGGGACTTCTTGTTATTACGGCGAGGATGAAGGTCGTTTTTCTTCTCCTTGGTCTTGTAACTAGAAGAAGAGGAAGAGGCATTTTGGAAGGCGAGGCTGGCTCTCACAGCCAAGGCCGCCATATCGGTGGCGCTGAGGCGGTGTTCGAGCTTCGATCTCGGGAGTATGAAGTAGATCTGATCGGCCTCAAGTTCATCTTCCGAATCCAAAACCGGGATGTACTTGTCGTAATACAAACGGTCTGAATTGCATATAAACGATGACGAAGACGAAGAGGATGCCGTTTGGCCAGCCTCGAGGACTTGGGAGACAATCAAGGGAACTGGGTATTCGCGGAGACTTCCATTGATGGAGATAACTTTGGCGGTGGGCGAATTGAGCAGAAGCTCTTCATTATGACTACTCCTGATCACTGAGGACAAGCATCCACCCATTATGTACCAGATTGATTGATTGTTTGTTGGTAATATTACTCTGAGAAGCAATCAAGCAGAAAGCTAGGGCTGATGAGTGAGGACGGAGATGAAGAAGGTTTTGTTTGTTTGAGAGAGAGAGAGAGAGGGGGGTTTGAAATTTGAGGGGAGAGAGGGGTGTGTGGGTTATATTAATAAGGGAAAGGAAAAAGGAAAAGTAAAAGAAAAAGGAAAGGAAATTGTATGGCAGTGCTGAAAGGGAATGGGAATGCGTAAGCGAGGTCGTCAGGAGACTCAAAAGGCAATAAACGACAACTTTTCCAATAGAATGGGACGGCTTGACTCTCTTCTCTTCTCCCCGCCTTGTTCTTAATGCAGCCTCAGTCCTCCTAAGCGATGACGTCTAAACGCGTAGTAAAACTTGTGCTGCGCGCTCTATATCTGCTTGCCATGCAAGAAATAAAACATATAAAAATCAAACAAATGAAACGCGATAAAAAGAAAAAAGCCCAACAAGTCCAAATCCAACGGCCGCAGGGAACCAAGAGACAACCCGATACAGAACAAGGGAACAAATCCCAGCTCAAACTCAAAAGAGATAACACCTCCTTTCCTACAAACAGAAACTAGTTGACCATTGACCAACAACACTAGTTGACCGAAAAATCTACAAACAGAGATCAACAGAAAATTAACATCCACACAGGGATTGGACTCAGAACCTTCTTTCTCGTGGGAACGACTCGACAGAAAAAAAGGTAAGAGTTAGGTTTGTACAGTTGCCTAAAAGTAACACCCGAGTCACATTATCCTCTAAATTTGTTTTGTGAATTGTCTTTTGTTCACACTCACATTAGCCTAAGGAAAAAATAACATCCACTGTCACTTTAGTCCTTAGATGTTTGAGTTGAAATTAGTCTCATACTGGAAAATTAGAGTTCCTTAGATCATTGATTGAAATCAAGGGGGTACAATTACATCATTCCCAGCCAAGGAGGAACATCTTCATCCCAAATAACTGCAGTGTCTTGACACTTGAGAGAAAAATTAGCTAATTTATGAGCTACCTCTGAAATTGATTAAGACACCCCTTAACATCATCAATGAGGTTGCCATCAGAAGCAAGACCCTCCTCATCTTTTGTCAATTGATTAATAACAGGTTGAGGATCTGATTCCACATATATAGAAGAAAATTCTGCATCCAACGAAATTTTCAATCCGACGTAGAAAATTGAAATTTCTGCATGATTTGGAGAGGCGATAGTGCCAAGAGGAAGGGCCATCACCATAAGTTCCCCTTTTGTCATTACGAATGACAGCACCAACACCACAAACACCAGAATCCGGTTGAAAAGCCCCATTAATATTAAGCTTAAAACTCCCTTTCCCTTTGTGGTTCTAAGTTCTAACACAATTAGTTCAAATTATGATTTATCCAAATAGAGTTATGATATGATTTATACATCCGTATAAGTCAGTAATAGTGTAGAGAAAGCAATTTTATATTTTTACATTAGAAAACCTTAATTAATACATGTCGACGATATACACAATGATGGGATATGTGCAAGTTTCCCAGAGTAAAATCTTAGTTGATTAGGACCAATAACGGTAAATCTTGACAATTCATCGATCATTAATATTTTAATTGTATTTTCAACAGAATAATGATCAATGCAATTAAATCATTGTTAGTCTATTATATGCGGAATTAATCTCATTAGTCAATAGTCTTTATTATTATTATTTTCCTTTTTCCAAATTGTATGTTATATTAAATGAGCAATTAGGAGTGTCGAAAACGACTTTCAATCCAATTCAACTCAATTTAGTTGGGAAATCAAATCAAGGATTAGAAATCGAACGAGAGAGGTAGAAGGCTATATATTGTTCAGTTTGTAATGGCTGCTGTAGGTCAGTATATTACCAGTATATGTATTTGGAGCTGTTTTGTACGTATTTAACACAAGCACTACTGGCAGGGCAGGGAGGCTCATGATTCAAACAAGGTTATGATTGCTTTTGATGAAGAAATCTCAGTACCCTATCCTATCTTTCTCCTCATATTATTAGAAAAAAGGCCAAAGTCCAAATAGCACTAATGGACTGATGACTAAGCCTATTTGCCCCTCGCGGGCCTATCTCCTCTCTTACCGAAAGGTCACATAAACAGGTGGACCGCGGACCCATCTGATGCCACATGCATGTAGACGCCATCACAGACTCCCAAAGAGAGACTGCCAAAGAGTTTACCCATGAGTTTCCTCTCAATCAAATTGATCAAATTAATAGGAGGATGATTTCTCACATATATAAATTATAATCGGATAATATTAAAATAATATTATTTTTTAATGAGCTAAACTCCGCTATCTACTTTAATTTTATTAATGTTCATATGGAGAGCGTGGGACGGTATTGACGCAAATTTTTGATTTGATGAATTGGATTGGATAGTGCAGATAATGAATGAGTTTATCCACAACTCAACTAGACAGTAGCTAACACGAGTACTACATGCCAAGTATCATTAATCAACCACTGCCAGTATATCTCTCTCTCTTTGACTCGCATCCAGCATTGGAGTGAGTAACAATCCTTCCTCACAACACAACACAACACACATCGTAAAACTAGAAGAGGATATTAGTGGGACCCATTTCCTTCCAGAATTATAGAAAGGAAAGCGACGTGTCTACCCAACAAACACTAGTCATGTAAGCGTGGCAGTCATTTGGCACCCACAGTCCTGACTCGTAACAAGGAAGCCGACAGACAACCTCATCCCAATCTCCTTCTCATTTTTTATTCATTACATTACTATTAATAACAATGTGTGACATGGATGTATTAATTTTTGTAGAATTATTTTTGTATGTATCAAAGTGTAATTTACTCGGAGGCAAGCAGTATCATTCATTCATATCTGTTTCTGTTTCTTTTTGGTTTTCTACAACTAAAAATGGAACAAATAATTTATTAAAATTTATTGATAAGAGATGAAAAGGCCAAGCCCCACCCATCCCATTAATAAACGAATGGATGAGAGAGGATGGAAGCCACAACACAACACACCACCACACAACTACCAGCAGCCTTCTTTCACTTCAGATTCTTCACGGCTCTCATTCATCCACTTGTGTCTGTCTGCTTACTCGTGTTATAATATTATTCTTTATTCATATTCATTTTTTGATTTTTTTTCATATTCAATCACAGAGAGAGAGATAGAGAGAGAGACTGGAAGCATCTTCATCTGGACAAAGACTACCCATAAAGAGATAGAGAGAGAGAGAGAGAGAGAGGTACGTACTACTAGTGTAGTGTGTACCAAAATTACCAATGGTTGCCCTTGTCTTTGTGTGTGGGGTTTACGTGTCTACCAAGCCTTTCTTTTCTTCTTCTATTTTTTTTTCTTTTCGCTGATAGCAACCTCCATTTCATACAGACTCCAAATGTCCAAACTCAATCATTTTCAATTCGTCATCCGTTGCAATTTTTTATTATTAATTTCAACCATAAAACATAATTGATGAATATTAATTTTCTTTTAAGAATCTTTTTGGTCTACATGGATCCTCTCCCTTCCTGCGTCTCTCATCCAACATCCATAAACCAACTGCGTAGCCCCAAAGCTATCTACCTTGTCGTCACTCATTTCCGTGAAGTGTCCAAGTACCATTCCCTCCCTATTACTATTAATTAAACCCTAATTTCAAAATCACTGATTAACTCAGTCAACCCCATCTATCTTGTGTGGAATATTTGTTGTTGAATTTTAATTTTAATTATTAAATTATTTTGATGCCCTATTGAGTGTGTTAAATTGTTCGAAGCCTCTTTATTATGTTATAAACGAATTTTAGATGTGTTTTTAAAGTCCATTCCATGTAGAATTTTTTTAAAAATAATTTAAAGCCCTATTGGGTATAATAGTGAATCTCCAAAAACAAAAAAGGAAATATCAAGCATCGGATATTTGCCTCATATCTATCACCAGCGCATGCAGGACATAGCCTAAATTGGTAAACTATGCATCTGACACCTCAAACTCCCTCCCCCTAATAACATAATATTGGAGCCTCCCTCTCCCGACTTTTATCTTGTCCTCACTGTAATATTAGTCCAAACAAATCAAATGGCTACTCTGTCTGAAAGTAAAACTCCAAATGCCTCTGCAACTTCCAACGCACAAACAAGCCAGCCACAGAGCATGCGGAATAATAAACCAGAACTTGCAATTTACAAGCCCACCAACACAATCAAACATTCTCTCTTTTAACATGTATATACAAGAAACACCATTTTTATGCACAAAATATGTTACATATAAAACCACTCAAACTTTATCACTGTTATATTTTCTAACAACCAGAAAGAAACCCAAGCTATATATATCATATTGCTGTACAAAAACCAGAGGGGGACCTAGCTAGCTAGCTAGTATATATATATATATATATCCTATAGTTTCTGATTCATTACAATCCCAGACAGAGAGTGTGATGGATTAAGGGACCATCCATGATGCTTTCCAAACATATCATTCCCTAGCTTTCAAACATTTATATATGTACTTCTTCATCCTTACTTTGTTCCTTCTATTTGAGCCACTAACATATTAAAAGCTAATTTATGTGGATGATTTACTATATGAACATATATGTGTATGTATCTATATATTTATCTACTTTTAACTTAGTGGGAATGGGAATCTGATCAAAAGGGTGCGCGGTGAGGTATACCCTTACGTCTTCTGGCATTGTTGTGGTTGTAAATGGGAGGTGTGGACGGAGACATATTGGTAGTGCCTTCCTCATCACCAGAACTTGAGCTAGTACCCTCCCTATGAGTCCTGCCCTCGTATTTCATTGCATTGCCATCCATTAGACGGCTGAACATGTTCACCGTTCTTGCTATCTTCTTTGGAGTTGTTGATTCATCCGATTCTGACCCGCCATAGAAACCATCCCTGTAGTGCTTCGCCCTCAGCACTGTAAATGTGAGATCACCATCACCGCGCTTTATTCCTTTAAGCTACAATTCACAAACCAAACCAAATCAATACAATGTCAGGCAGGTGTGTGTATGTATATATAATACATTGGAGACAGAAGAAAACAGGGCAGAAAAACAGGGCATTCAAACTGCAAACAAGAAAGCAAATAACGCGAAACTCGAACAATAAAAAGTAAAGGCAATTTCTTGACTAAAACCAAATGTCACATTAATTACAGACGATGAATTACCTTGCAACCCAAGGAGCAGAACCTAAAGGAGTCAGGGAGGCTTCTGCAGCAAATCTCACAAGTGTTGGTGACCCCTTTTCCAGGCCTCGGCTGCGGCCTCTCGTTCAAAAACACAATCTTTGCGCTGTTGATGACGTACGTCTGCACGTGCGATATATCCAAGAACTTCTGAATCTCATTCACTCTCACCACATCATGGTATGAGGACCGCCTTATCTACAATCAAGAACAAGAACCCACACCACACAATAAATCTTTTGATACATTCTAAACAAAATCAACCAACAAAAAAAGATTAGAAATTGGTTTACAATCTGCAGTCAGCTCATGTTAAATTGGTGGAAATCAAACAAAGGAAACCAACCTGAACAACGCGGTGATCCTTGTGATGAATTAAACAGTAAGGGCACATAGCATCTTCCATGCAGTCCAAGCAGAACATGTTGCATTCGCTCTTATTGGCCCTCCCGTGAATTTCACATTGCCTGAAGTAGTTTGCAGTCAGCATTGGCTTTAACCACGGCGGGCTCATCGCGTCCTGTTCGTTCCCAAATCGCCCTATTGGTATTGAACTCACCTGATCACATTTACAATCAAACCCAAATACGAATGAATTAATAATCTAACTGAAGCAGAGCAAATTAAGCAATGCCATGCGAGTGTGTAAGTAAAGATAACAAGATACATACCATGGCTCTGCCTCTGTTCTGCTCTTCTTCTTCTTCTTGTTGTTGATTATGACGAAGCAGAGGCTCCTGCAGCCTGTCCAGCTTCTACCAAAACGAATCAAACCCTTTTCCAAGATGGAGATTGAAATCTGAAAACACAGATTCAAGAAAGCCAAAACAAAAACAAAATTGAAATAAATACACATTAATTACAGAAAGACCAAGATACGAATATGTGTAGAAGATGAAGATAATAGCAGACCTTCAAGAACTTGAACAAGGAAAGTAGCAAGTAGTGGAATCGGCAGTAAGCAAAAGGGGTGGGAAAGTTGAGGTGTTCAACAACTAGGGTAAAAAGAGGACACTGCTGTTCAAGCACACAAACAAAGACTATGTATATATAAATAGGGTATTATTTGTATTGGCCTAATAAAAAACAGATGGAAAACACTGGAGAATGGGAGACACAGCAGCAGACGCTTATGATAATTGCTAAGAAATTTATAAGGCGGTCACTCAAAAAAAGCTGCATATCCTCCAAATATTTAACTAATTAATTATAAAAAAAGGCAAAAGGATAAAAGAGGAAAGTTACAACTTAAAAGGAGGAGCAGGACACGAGAAAAGGAAACGTGCCCGCATTTAGTAACAGACGAATTTATCGGACGTTCCACGGACTACTCGAATGCAGCATTCACATGATATTCCTCTTTTATTACCCGTTCGATCTCAGCGTCTATATGCTCCACCGTTGGATGTAGTTACAGGTAGGTCCCATGGGCAAAGGGGGCCTCTTTCATACTGCACGGATGTTGATTTCAACGCCGCCAAGGGTCCAAGGAAGCTTGTAGCATCGTGCACCAGCCGGGTACAAAGTCCAATCCTAGCTAGTCAAACCAAACCATCAGCCCAAATTAAAGCCTCAAATTTCAATTAGGGCTTCTTATTTTCTTTTTATTTACATAATTGGATTGAACGGCTGCACCCAGAGTCATACATACAAACGACTAAATGTGATTGTTGATAGATAATCTTGAATATTAATTATTTTCGAAATCAAATCAGAAGAACATTCTGTACATAATAGTTGAACAGATATGGTAATCTATAAATTTATTACTCCGAATATTATTTCTTTGTTTATGTGTTTTTTTTAGAATAAGCGATAATTGTATTCATAACTTAGACAGGGATATTCTAAATACATAGAAATACACCACAAGGTGTATCTCCACTAACAATAACATAAAGCCAAAGAAATTTCGACATTGAAGACACTCTCTTGAACAAATCAGACGTGGACGGCAATGCCCAAAATTACCAATACAACTACAACTTTTAAACTCTCACAAGTAAAAATACAAGTAGAGACTCAACTACAAATAAAACACCCAACTCACAAAAGAGTTTATATAATTATTACAACCCAAAAAAACTACAAAATCAACCGAAAAATGACAAAAAGTAGAATCGCCGACGTCGCCACCATAAAAACATAAAAACATGTCGAAAAATAGGTTGAGACACCCGCAACACAGGCTCATCATCCTTAAATTGTGCATAATGAGACTTTGGGATTGATATCTGTGATCTTATATAGGTGGTAAATTTGGGAAATGTAGAGTTTGTCTGACTTTTAGCAAAAGTCATTAATTATTTGGTTCAAAAATAAAGATTAAGGGATTTTGTTAAGTGAGCCCGACATATGCCAGACGTCGGATAAACACAGAGTTCATCATGAATCCTAAAGGGAGAATTGGGGCGTGTCCTGTCAAATTGTCATTGTGCAAAATATTTGAGACTTGAACAACAAATGACAAATACTTCATTACAATCCTATGTGTAAGAAAAAAATAATATTAAATTTAGATATTTAATCATAGACAATACAGTAGTCAAATTTATCAGTTTCTTTTTTATTTATTTATAAAATTCATCTTTTCTTAATTTGGGCTCTTTTAATTTTTTTGTTATATTTCCTTATGTGGAGGAGGGCCTCCACTTTGCCACATCACCCACTAAGATTGGTGGGTAAATAGCCCCACATGTATGCAATTATTTAAATATTTTTACCACATCATCAAATCAAATTTTTGCATAGAATTGACGGCAAGGGGCAACGTGGACCATCAAACCATGATTAAGAAGGCAAAGTGAGCCACTTTGATAAAACACCATGATTAAGAAGGCAAAGTGAGCCACTTTGATAAAACGAGAAGGCAAAGTGAGCCACTTTGATAAAGCGATAGATTTGGCTTACTCTTTTCTTTGCTTTTTACGAGTTGACAGTAAAATGAAGAGAACTCACATCTAACCTTAAAATCAACCCTCAAAAAGTTATTTTGCAAATCTCCAAATACACGTCAATTCAATTAAAGCTTGAGCATCAGTCTCCCTCGTTTGGAAAGAGCAACCCTCAGTGAGTGAGGCAAGTCCACCAGTGGGCTGCCACAAGATCACTCGGATCAAATGAATGTAGTTTGGTGGCAAATATGATCAATTAAAAACAAAATAAAGAGATTCATATGGGCTTTAGCCCAGACAGCCCACCTCCACATAAGATAGTCTAGATAAAGGTAGAAAGGAATGGATGTCCATATCAGTCATTGAACAAAATCCTTCTTGTCCAAATTTAATCATCTTGTCGTCTCGTCCTAATTGAATTGTGTTAATTGACGAATCACATGGCAAAGTCTATGATTACTTGGGAGTTGGGAGGGACTTTATAAAAGCGAAATTGCCCCTATGAAAAGCAGAGAAAAATCCTTACCAAACTCCTTTTTATACATACGGTACCTTAACTTCCATATACACACCACAAATAATAAATAAACAGTTGGTGTTTGTGGTGTACAAAAAGAAATTCTTTCTATTGACAAACAAATCAATTGCAGACCTGGAATTGTGGCCCCCCCCTTCCTTCATCCACCTCCTCTTGCTCTTCTTGTTTTAGCATTTAGTTTGTCTGTGACCACTCAAGGGAAGGGTGGGGGCCCAGATCCTAACAACCACCAGGAAAAGAGTAGACAGAGTAGTGAAGTTGGAGCAACCCCAAACTCCTTTTTGATGGACCATATGCATCTAAAATCATTACAATGCCACACTCAACTCAACCAAGGCACGCTTGAGCAGTCTCAACTCAGTAGTGCTTCACCATTAAGCCATTAACCGCATACACATTTTCATGCATTAGCCATTAATCGATGAGCAAGCTAATAAGATTATCTAGGTCTTGTTGTTCAATTTTATGTATGCGTTGTCCTTGGAGTATTAACATTGTTCATGTGGGCAGGCTCAGGCTGAGGTTGTGGCAACTGCTGTTCCTGTACATTGCCAATGGTTTTGAGCTCGAATTGCTTGATGGTGGATGCCAGCTTCTTCATGTTGTCGTCGTAGACGTACGGGAGCTTATTGAACCATGTGACGTTGTTCTTGGCCGACATTGGCACCAACTCCCTGCACAGCTCACCCTGTACGGTTATAGAATTATGGTAGTGATAGTAACGGATCTTAGTCTCTGTGTCGTGCAATGTTTTTCCAGTCACATTCTCGGACATGTGTACTCCCGTCGAGAACGCGTTCTTTGCCTGAATTGCATACTTTCTGTCCCGACGGAGCCCTGTTCTCGAGTCCCTGAATAGCAGCTTCTCGAACCCCCATTGCCTGAATCATAATTCAACTCAATTCAATTCTACATATATCTCAGCAGCTACAAAGCAACATTGCCATAGCATATATAATACATTTGACTAAAAACTATAGCAGAGAATTCCCAACTCTCCCTTTGAAAATTGTAATTTAACAATTGGTCAAATTCTATCCATTCTACGTACTTAATAAGTAATGAAATAGGCAGGCAGGCAGGAACTGGGAAATTAAAAGAAATTGAAGCAAATGAATTGTGTGATAAAAACAAAAAGATGGAAATACCTGGAATAATCTTGGGTGGGATCGTTGAGGCAGAGCGCACTGGACATTGGATTCTGCTCAATAGTGAATTGGGTATAATCGGAGAAGTCACTGAGAACAGATTCCAAACTGTTGCCATGGGGCAAATATATGTACTCATCCACATCGAAGTAAAAAGTCCAGTTGGCAGCGTATCTGTACCTATGGAGGCAGTCATTCACCACCAAGAACTGGTTGTAGTAATAGCCGTCGAACTCCGCCTGAGCCCTGATGTCCTGCATCGTCACCCTCCCGGCCCTCACCCACGGATCCAGTACTGCTCTTGCCTCATCCGACACCCCACCCGCGTCGTGGAACACGAAATGCGACTTCTCTCCGAAGAACCACGCGTGATATGCCATCCATTCCCTCAGCCTCGCCGCGCTCAGGTCCCCGTACAGAGACGACCCGCAATACAAATACTCGTACTGGTAAGGTGGGCGGTACTTGGACTCGTTGTAAGCCCCCGGAGCTTCCTCCAATGCCGTGAACTTCTCCATCTTTCTGGGATTTTCGCCGTAGTAGGCGTTTATGCTGAGCTTGCCGCCCGAATTGTCGTGGTTGGGATTGACGGGGAAGGTACAATTGACGACGACGACTGTGTAGACGCGGCCGTAGCCCCAATCGGGGAGCATCTTGTAGGCCAAGGCGCGGGTGGAGGAGCCGTTGGAGGAGATCCACTCGCACTTGAACCAGGGGCGGCTGTAGACGTGGATGGGCTTGGAGGCGAGGCCTACCACTGCGAATGTGGTGGGACCTCCGCGGTAGGCCCCCATTTGGACGAAGAGAGCGGCGGCGTTGCCGTATTTCTGAAAGACGCGCTTGTTGGGGTCGTTGGGTTTTGGAGTGGAAAGCTTCTGCTCTGTCACTGCTGGGTTAATTGAAGAAGAAGAAACAGCTCGCAGAGATGCATTGGCAGTTAATGCAGAGGAGCGGGTGGTGGTGGAGAGGAGGCTTTGGTAGTAGGGAGGGAGGTTCCAGATGAGCATGACGAAGGTGAGAGCAAGCAATGTGAGCACCAACGGCTTTCTCTCCAAGCAGCTGTCGAATAGTTTAGCGACGGGGCCGACGGGGACGGAGGATGGTGGGCCCTCCTTTCTCATTGCTTGGGTTGGCTAATTCTGTGTCGGTGCTGGTGGCTGGTGGTGATGGTGGAGTTTAGGCTTTTGGCAGATGGATCGATTATAATATAACGGTACTCTCCTATACTCCTATACTAGTAGCAATAATAGAATTATAAAAGAGAATAAAGATATATCGAGAGAGAGAGAGAGAGAGAGTGAAAAGAGAAAAGAGGGTCAAATTGGGGGTCCCCATCTGAGACCCGCACTCTGAGTCTGTCTGATCCGCCTAAAGAGACACTTCTTCTGTTGCCAAGCCTCTCTCTCTCTCTCTCTCTTGTCTTTATTTAGTCTGAACAACTTTAGAGTAATCTAACATACTGATATAGAGATTCAAACAAGGAATTGATTGATCTAACTTAAATCCGCAGTTCCTCATTTGATAGGGGATTGTTGCGGTGCCTTGTGGTTGGCTATAACATTACATAAATGGGTTCTGATCTTCCCAAATTCACCAAACGAATAACAACAACAACAGCTGTCGCTGATTTATATTATTTTAATAAAATTGAAGTTGAGAAATGAATGTGATAAGAATATGATTGGCTCCAAGCTCCCAAGAGAATGAATTAAGTTATTGGCAATTTGGCATTGCCAGAAAATTAAAAAACTACCCCACGCATTACATGCAAGTTGTAATAAGTAGACGTTACCATCCATTGAGCCACAAACTATGCATAAATAATTTATAGGTAGGTACAGTTGTCAAGGCAATGCAATTATGCAAATGCAATGGTCTATTTATTATGTGAAGATGCCTATGCATATGCGCTATTGCTTCAACCACTAATCATTGCAGTTATTGTTCATTATATTCTTCGGTTGCCAATTTGCCAATGTGAAAGAAAAAGCCAAAGTAAGATAAATGATTGGGCCATTGCTTAATTTTGGAACAACCTGCCACTCGCACATTAGTTTCCAAGGAAAGGAAGCCAACTCCACTTTACCATCTGTTTTGACTTGTAAATGCAATTTACAACTAAGACAAAACTACAATCCTGGGGTGCCAAGAAGCTCATCTCTCTCTCTCTCTCGATATTGGTTGCTGCTGTTAAATATAATCTAGCGACGCATACGCCAGATATCAGATTCTCCCAAATGAATTCATCGCCCGACAAGAATGTAATACTGTAATGCTATAATACATGTTGCGTTGCGTGCTATGTGATGGTGCTCTGTAGAAACACTGTTACTGTTAGGCACAGCAACCAGCTTCTCCTCCCCCTTCTTTTCTATACCTTACGGTTGTGCATGAATTATGGTTATGAGCATGTATACTAAATAAATAATTCCACCTTTATCTAATATGTTTCTTCATTCATTAAGGAGTTGCAAGATGGGAAAGGATTATGTGTGTAATCAAGGGAGGAATTATGAATTTTTCAACGATTGAGCTAGTTATATTAATTAACTAAAAATTTAGTGATCAATTTTTCTTTTTTACTTACAATTTATAGTCTTTGTAAAAATAAGAGTGTACATTAGATCATATAAACCACGTTAGTTTATAGCTCAATTGACTAATTTCCAATTATTTTTAAAAAATTCTTTGGATACAAGCGATATTGGGAGAGGGAAAATTGAACCTTAAACAAAGGTAAATGGTCTTAACTATTTGAGCTACAAGCCCTTTGCAATTTCCAATAAGCTTTAACTTAAGACAAATACATATTAAATCCAACCAAAAACCATATATTATCAAAATGAAAATATGTTCAACAACATAACTGAAAATGTACTTTTTTTATTGTTGCCCTACAATTAAATTCATAAAGAACAAAAGTCACTTCTAGTCCCTGTAGTTTGACACTTCAACTCATTTTGACAATGTAATTTCAATTCCATCAATTTTGCCATTGTAGTTTCGTATTTGTAGCAATTCAAGGACAAGTTAGTATTATATTGTCAATTTCTTTGATGGTGCAAGAAGCAATTTCGTTGATCCAAAACCCTTGAGCGTAAAAGCTTGTCTAAAACTCCCCCCCATTTCATATTAAGGCTCGAAATTGGTGACGAAATGTATAACTTGTACAAATCTTTCCATTTTCCAATTCAATCTGATCCATTCATTTGTAGATCTATGTACTCGATTCGAGACATTTCTCGATTTTTAACATAGGGACAAATAGTAAATTTTGAAAGAACTTATTGTCAACCTCTTTCATATATGAATATGTCTGATTCAGAAGGGAAGAACTTGCTTTAACATGATACAAATATCTAAATTTTATATTTTTAGATACTTTTTCATACATATTGCCACTACTAAGTAGCAGCCAAAAATGTGTATCCATTCTTCATGATATTATGCATGGATCAGATATACTATAACAAATTTTGAGTACGTGTTTACATAATATTTCTTCTGTTTCGAAGAATGATTCATCGAAATAATGAGTCATCATTGATATCGACAAATTTGAGACCGCCAAATATTCGGGAGTTCCTCTATTCAATCCTTTTCCTTCTTCTTGTTGCTAGATATCTTGTTTGTACACATCTTCTCTTTGTTTCTCGAGCCTATAGTGAGTTACAAGTGAGTTACAAATAGAGTTTGAAAGGGTCAAATCTTTTGATGTAGAACAAATGGCTGAATGGATTGAAGAAGAATTTGAGCAAAGAATGGAAAAATGACACATCAAGAATTTACAGATTTGGCGTTCAGAGCTCTGATTGGGACGCATGATACCTTTCCGATAAGGTGAATTTTGGGCTTCCAAATGAGCATTTAAAGATTGTAGTCAATTTTTGACTTTTCGTTTATTTTATGTTAACCTTTCAATAACTCCCCATGGCAGTCCAATAGGTGAGAATGATGTATTTAGACAACCCTTGTGTATGGTTGGTCTGAACTCATCTTTTATCAAATAATAAAAAGAGTGAAAATTTTCTCCCTAATTTTCTGGTGGATTCCAGGTTTATGTTCTTTCCTAGGTTACGTGTGTAACCTAATTGCTTGTGCTGCGTCATCTTTGATGATTCCATCATATATGATTGAGTTGTGAAAACTTCTGGATAGGTATCCTACATATGAACCGTATTCTTTATGGTTAAAGAATTTCTTTCTAGTTGCTCGTGAATAATTAGGAGATTCTTTAGAAGAAATACGAAGTTCTGCTTCTATCAACAACATGCTATGGGGTGGTGGTCTTGCTTATGGGGTCAAATCAATACTTTCTAAGAAGAAATATTTGAATATCAATCTCATCGATATCATCGATTTCATAAGTATCATACAAAATCCAATCAATCGAATCGCTTTTTTGAGAAATACGAGACATCAACTATTCATTGATAAGAAAAAGATAAAACATGAACGGTGATTGGATTGATGATAAAATAGTATCCTTGGTCTCTGAAGAGTGATTCGATTGATGATAAAGAAAGAGAACTCTTGGTTCAATTCTCCACCTTAACGATAGAAAAAAGGATTGATCAAATTCTATTGAGTCTGACTCATAGTGACCATTTATTAAAGAATGACTATGGTTATCAAATGATTGAACAATCGAGAGCAATTTACTTACGATACTTAGTTGACATTCATAAAAAGTATCTAATGAATTATGAGTTTAATACATCATGTTTAGCAGAAGGACGGATATTCCTTGCTCATTATTAGACAATCATTTATTCACAAACCTACCTGTGGGGCTAATAGTTTTCATTTCCAATCTCATGGTAAACTCTTTTTCGCTCCCTTAGCCCTATCCCACTCTAGGGGTATTTAAGTGATAGATTCTCTAGCTGGATGATCCTATTTAGTTAAATACTTAGCTACAAACTCATATGTTGCTTTCATTACAGTATTTTTGAACAAGTTCCTGGATAACAAGCCCAAGGGTTTTCTGGTTGATGATAGAGACGACCATGACTTTGACACGGAGCTAGAGCTTCTAACTATGATGAATGCGCTAACTATGGATATGATTCCAAAAATAGACCGATTTTATATCACTCTTTAATTTGAATTAGCAAAAGCAATGTCTCCTTGCATAATATGGATTCTAAACATTCATGATCTGGATGTGAATGAGTTGAATTACTTATCCCTCGGTCTATTAGTGAACTATCTCTCCAGGGATTATGAAAGATGTTCCACTAGAAATATTCTTGTTATTGCTTCACTCATATTCCCAAAAAAGTAGATCCTGCTCTAACAACTCCGAATAAATTAAATACATGCATTAAGATACGAAGGCTTCTTATTCCACAACAACGAAATCACTTTTTCACTCTTTCATACACTAGGGGATTTCACTTAGAAAAGAAAACGTTCCATACTAATGGATTCGGGTCCATAGCCATGGGTTCTAATGTACGAGATCTTGTAGCACTTTCCAATGAGGCTCTATCAATTAGTATTACGCAGAAGAAATCAATTATAGACACTAATATAATTAGATATGCCCTTCATAGACAAACTTGGGATTTGCGATCCCAAGTAAGATCGGTTTAGGATCATGGGATCCTTTCTATCATAGATTGGAAAGGCTATTGTACAAAATGTACTTCTAAGTAATTCCTCCATAGATCCTATATCTATCTATATAAAGAAGAATTCATGTAACAAAGGGGATTCTTATTTGTAAAAATGGTACTTTGAACTTGAAACGAGTATGAAGAAATTAACGATATTTCTTTATCTTTTGAGTTGTTCTGCTGGATTGGTCGTTCAAGACCTTTGGTCTCTACCCCGACTCGAATGAAAAAAAATGGGATCACTTCTTAAGGTTCAAAATTGGTCATTTGGGTTTTGAGTTCTTCAAAAATTGAGATTTGTGGTTAAATTTTGGACCCTATGAAATTGGGAGTGTTTCAGACAAGATTTTACGCTTAAGGGTTTTGGGTTAACGAAATTGCCCTTTGCACTATCAAAGAAATTGACAGAAATACTAACTTGTCTTTGAATTGCTACAAATTCGAAACTACAATAGCAAAATTGATGGAATCGAAACTATAGTGTCAAGAGTGGTTGAACTGCCAAACTACGGGGACCAAAAGTGACTTTTAGCCTTTCATAAATAATTGGAGAAGTTAATACATAGTGGACTTTGAAAGAAGGCAAATATATAAGTTTAATATTTTTTTTATCCCAAATTCTATTGTGTTTGTTTTGCTCACTGTTTTTTTGGCCTTAGTGCTTCATGTGTATTTGAATTTGGTTGGAACCCTCTGGCAAGGAGCTTTGTTCTTTTTTTTGGGTGAAAAAAAGTTTAGGAGGAGGAGAGGCTATCTCATAGGGTAGAGCATACCAAGCCCTCTTTTAGGATTTACAGGGTCTTTGCCTTTTTTAAATTTTTTACAAATTACCCACCAACAAAGATTGTTAGCGACGAGACTCAAAGCTAGACCTTGTTAGTGAAGAGAACGCTCCTTATCAACTCAATCAATTCTCGTTGGCGCTTTGTTTTTCTTCAATTATGTATAATTGGTCTTGTTATCAATGAATTTCCTTATCTTTTTCGAAAAAAAACAAAAATACAAAACTTATCTCTCTCCAAAATCTGTCATCTATAGTTGTGGAATTGGATATGCAGACACGGTTAAAATATGTCATCTATAGTTGTGGAATTGGATATGCAGACACGGTTCTAAGATCACGCATAGAAGCACAAGTTGAAGCTTAGAGTATGGATGGATTTAATGAGCACCAATAGCCTTGTAAAACATATTCAGGTTTTTTCCTCTAGGCTATAGCTAGCGGATCCGGATCCTCTTTTTGATTTTCGTTACAATGATCTGCTTGACTTTTGTTTTCCACATATCACTTCATTAAAATTTAATCTAAGAAATATAAATTATACACATCATCTTTAAAATAAAAACCAAATTTACTTCTAATCAAAAATGAAAAAAAAGCCCTATCTTGACTAACTCCAACTTAACTGTCTCCAACAATTTTTTTTCTTTCATTCTTCTTCCTTCTCAGCACGTCCCCTTCCCCCAAAAATCTGAGCGCTCATCCATCTTTTCTTTCACCTGTAATTTTTTTTTATCTCTTCCCAAATATTATCCATTGCAGATGGCGAGAGTGGGTCCAAGAGTGATTCATTCGCCATCCATGTGGATTTCATGGTTGATGCTCCTTGCGGACTTGGTTACTATACCAAGCAGCTTGAACCGTAAACCATAGTTTGATGTCTTTTTTTAATAAAAAAATTTCCTTTTACATGGCTATATTACATAACACTTACTAATTCCAACATAACTTGTTTTTGCCTTGTCAAATGCTAAAATGGCTGTCATACCGAAGTTTTTGTTTTAAACAGAAAGAGAAAAAAAAAAAAAGAGCAAACGACAAAAGCTGTGTTATCTAATAATAAACAACTTTTTCACATAGTAATAATAAATCGAATTTAAAATTTATAAAAGGAACCATTTTTATAAGTTTAATTATTTACTTCCAATATATCTAACTATAAGTAAGTTAGAAAAAAAATAAAAATTCCGAAATATGAAATATGAGGGCAATTTGGGGTACAAAAAAAAAAAACTCATTCTGGTCCGTCCCTTATGTGGTGCTTTGCCTTTCTTTCCCAAAATAAATAAAGGAGATTCATTATTATACCCAATACAAAGGGCCAAAATAAAAAAAAAGTCACTTATGAAATAGATTTTATAAACACCCAAAACTCATTTACAACATAAGAAAAAGACTTTTAACTTGTTGTAAATTACAAAACTAACATCAATTTCTTAAAACAAGCCCAAACCCAAAGCCTCATAAAAGTACTCAAAACACTCAATAGGGCATCAAAGTAATTTAATAATCAAAATTAAATTCAAAAAAACCAGCTGTCATTTTTTAGGTTTTTTAAGCTTTGTTTATAGAAATTGAATGTGAAGGACTCGCATTCCGGCCAGTCCCACTCCACTTATGTAAACATGCCTTTATTGTTGTTTGTACATTGGTCTAGCTGATTGCCTGTTTCAAAGGCTGTTACGCCCCTGCATTGAAGGATCTTGTGTGTTCTGTTATACTTTCTAGGTTAGTTTAAATGAGGCTTTCCCATCCATCAAAAGAAAGGGGAAAACGAAAAAGCTAATATCAGTAACCTCACACTTTTTCGGTATATAAATAATTCTATGGACCAGAAATTACAAAAGTACAGGGCATGTATTTCAGAGAACAGTCAGGATTGGAAACTCCTGTAGACAAAATGTCATCTTAAGCATTATAACAAGCCAACCAAACTAACACACAAAGTAAACAGAATCTTAAAATACCAAACTGGCAACAGAAACAAAAAAGATAACATCATAATAACACATGAAGGGATTCTTTTGTACAAAATCTTCGATCTAAACAATATGGCAAGAAAAAAAAGAAGGGAAATAAGGAAATAAAGGCATGATGATCATTCAAGTTCTGCATACAATGCAATGGAATATATTACCTGTCTCCAAATGCTCACTATTTTTCTTTCATTTGAACTACTAGGCAAATATAAACCAAGGATATGTTCAAAGTCACTATTTTTCTACATGATGTATAAAAACAGATTAAAAAATCAATGGAAAAACAATAACAAAATATCCACCTTAAATGCGTTATTGTAATGTATCCCAGAGCCTAATGGTATTATTGCACAACAAAGAGTGAAGTTCTTTCATCATTAGCTCCCCCATCCGGAAGTCATGAATCATAACGGACTTATCTTTTTCGCTCTACACCTTCCAGTAGAGAATTCTAACATTTTCAATTCAATAAACTATATGTAATCTTAAGGCATGTTTCCACTAATTTCTTGCAGGGGCACAAAACCAACCACTTCTCCTACCTTTGGCCCTGGCAGATACTGGTTACTTAACAATCCTGGCAAACATTCATCTAAGTTTCTGGGTTCTTCAATTGGGAATTAAATTACCACAACTGAATGTAGTATTTAATACATAAGATTTTGTAAGAGAGCACCTTAGTGTATCTATATACTCAGTGCTCATGATTTTGCAATTGACTTACAATCCAAATTAATCTTCAGTCTTAAATCATCATGTTCCTTTGACCTAGCAAGTTGCATTTGTCTTTGCATGACCAGAAAACGTGAGAAGGCCTACTGAATTCTTTAAGAAACAGCATGCAGTATAGAATGTGTAAGCAATATGGAATCAGAGCCCCACCTAAAAACAATCACATAAAAAGCAAAATTATTAAGTTACTGGTGAAAGATCAGTGAATAACTTATAAGTTTCTATAAATAATAGTAAGAAGACCCTGAGGGGCAAATCCTAGCTGCCACAGGAACAGCTAGGGGCAAGCTCTAGCTGCACCCTGAATTTGCCTTCATAAGTCGGTTGTACATAATCAGTATCATTTATTGGGGTTGTGAAAAATAGATCCTGACCTCATTAGGAACCTAGAATACCCATCTTTCTGGTTCTTTAAGTTCTACACCATCCAACCATGTTTGATGCATGTGCAGCCAAGTATAAGCATCCGGTACCTCTGACTAGTGAAGCCACAACAGATCATGAGTAAGACAATTACCACATTAAGATCTCTCCACGTTACCAAATTAACAAGGGACATGACTTTAAAAGGAAGGAAACACCCAGCTAAGATTGTACCTTTGAACTCATCAGGACTGTAGTCAGAGAGCATTGTCGCTCATCATCTGCAACAATCAATCAATGTCTCATCAATAAAAATCAGTGAAATAAAGAATTTTTAGTTTAAATGACATAATGACAAAGACAATATCCGTTATCTAAGGGGCATGGGGAATTCAAAATAACAATTCTATCATTCACGAATTTAGTTGCCCCTTTAGTGAGAGTCCAATGAGAGGTTTCAAGGAAATGAGCTGAAAAGGAAAATTATTAATCTATTGGGGCAGAAAAAGGAACTCTGCCTAGCTTCAGAACTAATAGAACTCATACACAGGTTGAATAGTAAACACTTTTCATTATCTTTTTCTCTCAGCTTTGATTGATGTTTGGAGATTCATCCTTCATTCAGAATATTTACCTATTGACTAGCCACCATTTTTTATTTGTTGCAACAATTACCCACCAGTTAAACTAATAGAACATATATTACTTTTTCTCCATTCTTTGAATAAATCTACCTATTGTGTCAGAAAGGCAATCTCACCATTCAATTCCCACTTATCAAACTTCACAAGCCATGTGTCTGAGCCAATTTGAGCTGAGGATAATCGATCCACCCATGTCCAAAACTGTTTTCCCTGCTTATCTCCATACGACTTTGCCATTGCATCCATGCACTGGTGGATAGGTAGCTCAACTCCCAAGGGATGGACAAAGATAGCCAATGGGTGCTAGAGAATTGGGGGAAAATAGCAAAACCAGAATGAGAAAGTAAGCAATCTACCAAAACACAACTGCAACAGCACCAAAATATTCTGTCAACTTCTACAAAGTACAGAAAGCTCCCCCCCCCCCCAAAAAAAAGAAGAGAAAAGATTAGCACTTCAAGATCTGATAATTCAACCAAATCTCTGAGACCAAAGTCTCGTCAGCTTTAGGTTAAGTGTAAGGGAAGGTGGAGTCGATCATAAGTGGAAGTTCAAATATTGTCTAGAAAAGAAAGTTTTTTGTGTATTCAGAATTGAAAGCTGTTAGGGAAACATAGCAAAATCCTTAACAGTACAAATTTCATTCTCTAAAAGCATAAGTCTTCCATATAAGTTGGCAAGCATAAAACGGTCGTGCAAAGATTCCAGTACTAAAGATTTAAATCAAAAACTCTAGAAAAGAAAACATATCCGAACTATCCGCGGTCATTCTCAGTCTAGGGTCATACTACTAGCTAATCAACTGCATTCATGGCTACTGGTCTAACCTTTCCTTTTTCACTTTTCGGTTTGGTCATTCATCATTAATCACATTTTTTCACATACATTCATTAATCAGCACTAAATCTTCAACTCCTGCAGCATCGGGTATTACTACAGCATTGCAACCTTCATTGCACGTGACCAAGACACCCTGAATTTTCAAGACTAAAAGTTTAGGTTGACAGAATTCAGGTGCTTGGAGAATTAAAAGACCAAATGACACGTCAAGACTGTTTTTAAGTTTTGCATATAGAAAGAGAAAAAACATTAGAAATGACACTTACAAAGACTGATTTAAAGTTTTGAAAATACTGCTCAGATTTCTCCACTTCTGCACGCCGCCATCTCTCATAAAACAAATAGAACTTTACAACCTCATGTGCAGGACTAAAATTCTTCACTTTGCACTTTTGGAAATCTTTGATATCTCTTGGAGATACATTTGGACCCAGATGAAAATTTCCAATGGCTTGTATTATCCCAGCTGCACATCTCTCTGTTGCATGAAGTATATTGGGATTTCTGTGTGCATTTTCTGCATACCACTGCAACAATTCTTCTTTTGCATTACTGACCTGCGTGACGTTTGACATCATGACCATACAATTCAAATATTTTCCTTACGAATAATTTAAGAATATTATTATCCAAACAAAACGAACTAGGCAATGTTTATAACTTACAGACCATCACACCATACACTTCAGGAAGACTGAAAAGTTCGGCATCATTTCCAGAGTCACCACAAACCAGAGTGTTGTAGGGAAGCTTCCCCTCAAGTTTGAATTTCTTCAACAAATATGCAAGAGCTTGCCCTTTGCCCGCCCCTTTTGGTAAAACATCCAAAGCAATCCCACTGCTATAAATTATCTTTACATCTAACTGACCAAATATGTATGTAAATCAGAAACAGATATCACTGACATTGAGAAAAGATGCATTCAAAAAGCCAGTCCACTTTTATTGAGGGATCCCTCAAATAATTTTATTTGAGGGACACCCTTTAGGGTCCCCTACGAATTTTTTTTCAACGATCCAAACCATCTATTTTTTAAGTCTACATCCATAGATCATCCTTGCAAAAAATTAGACAAATCGGAAACCATTTCAACATCCAATTGTGTCCTACAAAATCAATGAATACGGTACTTCAAAAAAAAATACTAAAATTTAAATATTTCAATTGAGTGGTCAAATTATATCGGATTCAAGTGATTTTTTTATAGTTATGATCTTTGAATGAATATCTACAAAATAGACAGTTTGGATTAGTGAAATACAATACAAAGTGGGGCCTACAAGGATGTCCCTCAAATAAGATCCCTCAACTGAAGCTCCCCATATATCTATTGAGTACTATCAGTGAGAAATATAAGAAACAATTTTCAGTAAGAGTCTGCCAGTAGCACTTTAAATGAAACTGTCAATGCTCTAGCCATGAGGTTTATGAAGAAAATAAAATGTACTCTTACCCCACGTTTCTCCAACCGTTGTGATAAAACATTCATTATCTCCGATGCCACAACCTTCTCTACATAAAAGCTAACCTTGTGAGGTCGTTGCTCTCCCTCTTCCTGCAATAATCTCATTTATGGGGACATCAAATTTCGAAATACATACAAGTCTTTACCTTTAACTGGTAAATATAAGAACTAATATCTTGCTCACACTAGTTACAATGTGGGAATCATGACCCTTCTTTGCTTCGATTCGATACATCACATCAGCATGCCACATTATGTATCTAAACTAGGGGTTACCGAACTGAACTCACGAAACCGACTACCGACTTATTGTATAAATCGGTCCTAATCTAAACACCCTTTGCTTTTGCTTGCACTCATGGGTCCCACATAGATACTAATTGATTAAATTGGGTTGTCTTGAATTTTCAACACCATCCTACAACAAATTTCTAACATAATGGTCCCAAAACAACCGACTAGCTATGGGTTTAGGGTATTTCTCTTTCCAGTGTCGAGGTCCAAAGTTTAATTGCCCCCTTAAAAATGGTGCAAAAAAAAAAAAAAAAGAAAAAGAAAAAAGGAACCTTAGCAAAGGAAAATTACCTGAGGAGTAAGTTGAGGAAATTTATTAGTTTCCTCAACAACAATGTCTCTATCCCACTTGTGATTCAGATGTTGCATCCACCCATCATCAGGAACCATAGCCTCACCATAACCATACATAATCTCAGTTCCCACAGACATGATTGTTATATCAGGCGTTAGCAAGGGTTTCTCATTCCTCAATGGTTTGTAAGTGATTGGTGATCTTCCGGTTGAAAATACCAGCAGAGAATCATGGCGGTAATTTGCTTCCCACAGCGCGTTGAACCTCAGAAGAGACAGATTTTCAGGCTCATCATGATCCACCTGAAAAACAGTATCAGAATCACAAACCCATTTGTTTTTCTCTCTCTTTTTAAATTGTTATAGGAAATAAAGCATTAGCTAATGAAGGAATGTAAGTGTGAAAGTGTACCATGGTGTAATCAAGATCTGAGACTAGCATGAGACGAGCAGAGCCATTGAGACGAGAGTTCATGTGGGTTTGATTGGGTTGGGCGCCTTGGCTCACAGAGTTCTGTATTTTTACACAATTATACAAGAGATTCATCGCTCTGTTGGTTGAAATTGAAAACATATTCTGTACAGAACCATCTTTGTCAAAAGAGGAAAACACCAAACTTTATCCTTCCAATATTTAATAAATTCAAGGTTAAAGTGTTGCTTCCCTGAATTTCAATTTGCCCTCTGTTGTAAATGATGGATGGCACACATTGAAAATGAGGAGCAATATTGAGTGAAATATCATGTTTTACGGAAAGTTGAAGACTTGTAGAATTGCAGGAGTTCGAAAGTACTTTATGACCATGGGCAAGCTGTATTTCGAGTGGGATTAATCTCACAATTCGTGTGTGGAAAATCTCGTGGTATTTTAAAAAAAAAAAAAAAAAAAAAAAGACTTATAGGCTTAGTCACTATTTACAAATAGTAAGAAGCAATTATGAGTTATTGTTGTAGAGTGAATGCTTTAGTCATGAAGCATATATCATCTGCCCATAAATAAAAGCAATCTTCACTCTTTTAAGAGACACCAATCTAAACAAAAAAGAGAAAGAGAAAAATCTGAGAGTGTTGTTTAATTATGTTAAGTGTACATGCCAATCAGTAGTATAGTAAAGACAAGAACGAGGTTCGTGCCCACGAGGATTGAGAAATTCAAATTAGTTATGTACTTAGATTACCGAATTCAAGAAGTTAGGAAGTTAAGTCTAAAAAAGAATTTAAAGTGAGAGTGATTGTGATTGTGATTGTGAAAGGAAATGAACAAACTGAGATTGCAAACGAAACAAGTACACTAGGAACCCATTAAGCATAGAAGAACATTTTAAACAACCAAGTATGTATCTAATCCCTGTTGTCGAATGTCCATACATACTCTTCTTATTCATAGTTCAATTCGAATTAAAGCAGGGTGTATACTCTTAATTCAAACCAAGATACACAAATTAAAATGGTAGCTAGGCATTCTGATCAGCATATAGGCAGGTATGCAAAATGAATAAGAATATGAATCATGAATCAAACTTGAAACTTGAACTTTATAAACCCAGAATATTCATGTTATGTTACATCAAAGCCCTAGTTATGGATTTAGTTACTCATAATGGAAAAGAGACTTGAACTGAAATGAGAAAACATAATGAATGCAATAAGAGTAGAAAAACCCCCTTTTTTGAAGTTCTTGTGGTGTCCAAGACTTCTCCAAGTGCTTCTCCACTTCTAATGCTTCTCCAAGAGCTTCCCCACTTCTAGAAAGATGTATGAAGGATATGGAGGTGATTTGGGATGATTTTGAGTGAGTGGTGATGGCTAAGAAAGATGAAATTCGTAGGGAAATGGAAGAGAGGTTTTCTGGAGTTGTTTTGGTGGTTTGAGGCTATTTAGAGCTTTGGATTGATTTCTGGAGTGTTTGGGGTTGTGAGAGTGTTTGAGGAAAATTCTGAATGTGTTTGGGAAAATGATGGAAGTGTTTGAGGGAGGATGGAGTGAAGGATGGCTGAATTGTGGGGTTGTGAATCCCAGACTTGCACACCTTGAATCTGGAATTGAAGAGGTATTTATAGGGGGAGGGAAGTGAGAAATCAAAATTTAATATAGCAATGACCTAACACACTTGCATTAGATAATCAGAATTGGTTGCTGCACTTCACCAACAAATCCCACCAGCAGCCATAGCTCATCTTCATGTCAGCATGACCAAGCTTCACCAGCAAATCCCACCAGGAGCCATAGCTCATCCTCATGTCAGGATGACCAAGCAAGCAATGAGCTCATCTGGAGTCAGCATGATGTGTCTTTTGATGGGCTCACAGATTGGGCTTTGATTAATCAATTGATGAGCTTGAGCTATCCATCTTCAAGTTCAGAATGTCTTCTTTCCAAGCACATGTGAATTGGCCCAATCCAAGCACAGATGAAAAAGATATGTCCAAAATGAATTTGTAACTCAGTCTTCAGTTTTTACACATTGTTTTCACCATTTTACTTCAAATGCCTCAAGTGATACCTAGAGCTCAATGAACTGAATGACAAACACAAAAGAGGTTAAAAGCACAAGGTTAACTCAAAAACATAACGAAATCATAAGCTAGAAGGGTACAAAATGATATACAATTGTGAACCGAACAAATACCCCCAGACCTAGATTTTGCTAGTCCTCGAGCAAAACAAAACAAAACAAAAACAAGAAGTTAAGTAGACCACTTCCGCAGGTTACTTGATTGCATTGAACATATGCAACAAGCCTTTAAACCTCTAGGCTTCCCTAGTAGGAGGAGTTGTGTCTCCTAAGGGTTTAACAGAAACGATACCCATAAACGCTTTACTGACTCTACAAAACAAAGTGGTTAGAAAAACAAACTTTGAAATCAACTAATAAAAATGAAAGAAAACTTTAGTCATACCTCCAACACCATAGAGTTGCCAAGATAGGTGATCAATCAGTGTGTACAAGTGGAAGCTATAGCTCAAAGGCACACGGCTTCAAAGCAAGAACACTCAAACCTTGAATAGAGAACATGCTTCGACTCTAATTCTCACAGATAACACTCAATCACTCAGAACCTATGGTTTAATTCTCTCAAGAAAGCATAAGTGAGTGTATGAAATAGAAACACAAGTTTAGGTTAGATCTCAAGAAGGGAATCAAATACTAAGAATAGAGATACACACATACTTACCAGCACCCATGAATATATCCTCAAAGATCAGCTAGGTCTTTCACAAGGTTGTAATGAAAGGCTAAGGTTAGGGGAAATGGAAGAATTGGAAGGAAAAAACAAGTAACTTAAGAACATACCAAGGTTGCATTCTTCATTGATCTGCAAGGTATCATTGATTTATAATGGCATGGCTGCAAACTTCATGGTACCACCTGGCATTGACTTTATTTTTCACACTTAGATCAAATCGAAACACTTTCTCTTTATCTTTCTTATTTGCTGATTTGATCCGCATCTTCTTTAACTTCATTGCACATATTCACATCATCTTTCATTTAGGCACATGACATCAACTTCCTTGCTTCAAACTTTATCTTGGCACACCTTGGTATATTTCTAAGCTATAGGGTATGGCTACAATAGGTCAAGTATCTCAGATTGAGATACAAAGGTAGGGAAATGATGAGGGTGATAGAAGAAAAAAGCTTTAAGTGTTTGGCTTCAAGCGGGCTAATGGAACACACATATGGGTAGGGTGAAAAGAAAGCACATAGAATGGTTATACACACATAGCCTAGCATCACTTCAATGAATTCATTCATGAATGAGAGCAAGCACATGATATCTGCAAAAGAGAATCATCCTTAGTATTCAATTAAAATGGAACAATGAGATCAATTAGAGTGAATTGAAGAAAATAAGTATGGATGAGAAATAGAACACTTTAAACCCTCTCAAGAAAGCAATTAGGCTCGATATGGCTCACTAGGGTAGTCTCCACTATTCTTCTTCAAGAATTTGAGCATGGTACTTTAGCCACCAGAATTCTAAGAGCAAAAGCTTTGTGAAGTGCAAAAATTATGATATGAAAACCTCAATGGTAGCTCCATAATATTGATTGTATGACCTTCTAAAAAAAAAATGAACAACAAAAAAAAACCTGAAAAACACAATGAATGAAAACTGAAAACATAAATGAACGAAAATTGAAAACCTTCCCCCCAGACCTGAATTGAACATTGTCTTCAATGTTAAAGCATAGAAAAGATGATTGAGAACATGCAAATGATAAAGGGAAAAGTTAAGAAGAAGGTTTAGAGAAAAACTCCCCCTTGATGCGATTAGGTCGACCGCTAACAAACACCTTCTTCTTGAACACATGGGTTGCCTCCCAAGAAGCGCCTTAGTTAATGTCTTGGCAAGACATTATGCAATCAGCTTATGATGAGTTGGGGGGTTTTGGATCAATCGTCTCAAGATAGTTCACCCAACTACTTCTCCTCTTCCTTTTCCTTTTCTTTTTCTTCAAGTGTGCAAGGGGTGTAACTTTGAACATGTCATTGGATGGTTCCAACTTCGTAGAGCATGGATCAAGGGGCTCAAGTGGTAACCCAAAAATTGGTAGAAATGGCTGGAACACTTCTAGGGCAGCTACCACTTCTTGGAACTTTGGTTCAACTTGTTCTTCCTCTGCTTGTGCAATGACAACTTCTAAAGCATCAATGGACTGTTTCTGCAAACTCTTAGAAGAAACTTCATCATTCACAACATCAATTGAAAAACAAGTATCAAGAGAGATAGAAGGTCGAGAATGGAGGATCAAACACTTTAAATTCAGCAGTTTCATCCAACACAGTCATGGAGAGGGTGCCATCTTTCATATTGATAATTGTGTTTGTTGTGGCCATGAATGGTCGTCCTAAAAGAATGGGATCAACACAATCTCCATTTGGATTGTCCTCCATATCCATCACTACAAAATCAACATGGAGAATTAGTGTATTAACTTGAACTAGAATATCTTCTACAATACCTTTTGGATATTTGATAGAATGATCAGCTAGTTCAAGACGAATTGAAGTCTTCTTCATCCCTTCTAAGCCAAGCTCTTGATAAACTGAATATGGCATTACATTGATGCCTGCTCCTAAGTCCAACATGGCTCTTCCAACCTTCTTGTCTCCAATGTTAATTGGAATGTCAAAACTGCCAGGATCTTTTGATTTTGGTGGAAGCTTCCTTTGCAACACAGCACTTACATTCATGTCGAGCTTTACTTCTTCATTTGGAGAAAAATTGAGCCTGTGAGTCTTCAAGTTCTTGATGAACTTTCCATATGCAGGGATCTGTTCAATAAGATCAAGAAAAGGCAAATTGACATTAACTTTACTCAAAATATCATAAATCTCTTTAAAAGCCTTATCTTGCTTTGCTTTCTTAAGACGTCCTGGAAATGGAATAGATGGAACATATGGAGCGGGTGCCACGTGTCTATCTTTTTGAAGATGTGGTGGCACGAATTTGTCATCCTTTTTATGCAATTGGAATTGTTTGGATTCCTGAGAATCTGATTTGGCCTTAGGAGCAGATTGGGATGTTTTGGGTTGTTCTCCTTCCGTAGCCGTGGTTTCCTCCTCTTCATCTTCATTTTCTACAATAACAACATCATTTGAAAGATTAGAATCAACTTTATTATCAATGATCTTACCTGATCTGAGCACATGAATGGCCTTGACTTCATGGTTCTTTGGATTGATCTCAGTTTGGCTTGGCCATTTCCCAAGCTCTCTTTGAGTTATTTCAGCAGCTATTTGGCCTAATTGGACTTCCAATTTGGAGATGGCAGCTTGTGTAGTTTGCTGAAAATTGGATTGATTGATTGCCATCTGCTTCACTATATCTTCCAAAGATGATGATGATTGTTGTGGCCTTTGGAATGAAGGGGGATTTGCTTGATTCTGGGTATTCCTCCATGAAAAGTTTGGATGATTCCTCTAACATGGATTATAACTTTGAGAGTATGGATCATTTCTTGGACCTTGGTTGTAGGAATTTACCAACTTAGCTTGCTCTTGCACAAATTCTGGATATCCAGCCCCAAGTGGACAAGCTATGGTAGCATGGTCATGAGTTTCACAGATGCTACACACTTCCTTCGAAGGGTTTCTTAAGTTCAATCCAAGAAGAGTATCCAGCTTTTGTTCAAGTTTTGAAATCTGCACACTAGAAGGGTCATTAAAACCATTAACAACACGCTTACCTCTTGTATCCGTATGTTGGGTCTCCATTGCTATCCCCTCAAAGAGTTCATACGTTTCTTCCGGAGTCTTGGTCTTATAAGAACCACCTGCAAAATTTGTGACAATATTATGACTAGAAGGGGTTAGTCCTTTATAAAACATACGCATTGTTATAAAGATTCAAGTGACAAGTCTAATTCAGATTCAAAGATTGATTCTAGCTAAAGTATGATTAAGCTATGGTGCTTGGTCCTAACCTTGTGTTCCTAATTCCCTAATTTGATCATTTGTTGTCTAACCTAAAATTAAGCATTAGGAACCCATTAAGCATAGAAGAACATTTTAAACAACCAAGTATGTATCTAATCCCTGTTGTCGAATGTCCATACATACTCTTCCTATTCATAGTTCAATTCGAATTAAAGCAGGGTGTATACTCTTAATTCAAACCAAGATACACAAATCAAAATGGTAGCTAGGCATTCTGATCAGCATATAGGCAGGTATGCAAAATGAATAAGAACATGAATCATGAATCAAACTTGAAACTTGAACTTTATAAACCCAGAATATTCATGTTAGGTTACATCAAAGCCCTAGTTATGGATTTAGTTACTCATAATGGAAAAGAGACTTGAACAGAAATGAGAAAACATGATGAATGCAATAAGAGTAGAAAAACCCCTTTTTCTGAAGTTCTTGTGGTGTCCAAGGCTTCTCCAAGTGCTTCTCCACTTCTAATGCTTCTCCAAGAGCTTCCCCACTTCTAGAAAGATGTATGAAGGATATGGAGGTGATTTGGGATGATTTTGAGTGAGTGGTGATGGCTAAGAAAGATGAAATTCGTAGGGAAATGGAAGAGAGGTTTTCTGGAGTTGTTTTGGTGGTTTGAGGCTATTTAGAGCTTTGGATTGATTTCTGGAGTGTTTGGGGTTGTGAGAGTGTTTGAGGAAAATTCTGAATGTGTTTGGGAAAATGATGGAAGTGTTTGAGGGAGGATGGAGTGAAGGATGGCTGAATTGTGGGTTTGTGAATCCCAGACTTGCACACCTTGAATCTGGAATTGAGGCTATTTAGAGCTTTGGATTGATTTCTGGAGTGTTTGGGGTTGTGAGAGTGTTTGAGGAAAATTCTGAATGTGTTTGGGAAAATGATGGAAGTGTTTGAGGGAGGATGGAGTGAAGAATGGCTGAATTGTGGGGTTGTGAATCCCAGGCTTGCACACCTTGAATCTGGAATTGAAGAGGTATTTATAGGGGGAGGGAAGTGAGAAATCAAAATTTAATATAGCAATGACCTAACACACTTGCATTAGATAATCAGAATTGGTTGCTGCACTTCACCAACAAATCCCACCAGCAGCCATAGCTCATCTTCATGTCAGCATGACCAAGCTTCACCAACAAATCCCACCAGCAGCCATAGCTCATCCTCATGTCAGCATGACCAAGCAAGCAATGAGCTCATCTGCAGTCAGCATGATGTGTCTTTCGATGGGCTCACGGATTGGGCTTTGATTAATCAATTGATGAGCTTGAGCTATCCATCTTCAAGTTCAGAATGTCTTCTTTCCAAGCACATGTGAATTGGCCCAATCCAAGCACAGATGAAAAAGATATGTCCAAAATGAATTTGTAACTCAGTCTTCAGTTTTTACACATTGTTTTCACCATTTTACTTCAAATGCCTCAAGTGATACCTAGAGCTCAATGAACTGAATGACAAACACAAAAGAGGTTAAAAGCAAAAGGCTAACTCAAAAATATAACGAAATCATAAGCTAGAATGGTACAAAATGATATACAATTGTGAACCGAATAGAGAGTTAGAAAGCTTTATCTGAGTGAGAAAATTCTATCAGTGTAAAACCACAAGAGCAAATACAATTCCACCCTAATATTCAGTGGTACTTTCATACTTTGCCTATTTTATAACACTTTATTAGCACGATAGTTTCTTTTCTTTCCCTATAATTTTTTTTTTCAGATAAACACTGTGGTTATTTCTCTATCTCCTCTTTGTCATATGTCTACTCTCACTTTACTACGACGACGACATGCAAACTTTCGTTTTTGTATTCTCACAATTTTGTATGTTGTTTCATTCATGTTTGTTTAATTTATTTTTTTGTGCTGTAATTTGGAAAGGCACGGTTTAATCCCTCATTCTATTATTATATGGTGGTGTAGTTCCATTGCCCATCACGTTGTAACATCTATTATTGTAATAAAAAGAGTGGTGTGGTTTTAAAACCCATCTTATTAAATCTTAGTGGCACAACTATATTGCCCACAATATGATAATTTATTCTATACTGGATATATAAATACCATAATGATATATGATCGGTTCATAATTGTATATCATTTTGTACCCTTCTAGCTTATGATTTGGTTATGTTTTTGAGTTAAACTTGTGCTTTTAATCCTTTTTGTGTTTATCTTTCAGTTAATTGAGATTTAGGTAATAATGATGGATTTGGATAGAAAATGATGCAATCCAAGCATGTTAAGGCCTGATTTGTATGAAGGGAAGAAGAGCTTAAAGACAAACTCATTTTTTTTCTACAGCCCCCTACCAGTCCAGTTTCGTAGGTCATATTGCAAGCTTTGTTTCAGCAATCTACACAGCTCGGATGAGGCAGCATTCTTCATGAAAGTTGTTCCAATGGGTGTATAATATAACATATCCAAAATGCAGCCCCATTGGATAAATGTGGAGTCAGTTACCTAGCAAACACCGAACCATACTCAGGATGGATTTTGTCAGCGAGCAAAACGAGTTAGAAATTTGTTTTGGCCTTAACTTTTTCATCCGAGCTTGGATTGGGCCAATACTTGTGGGGTTGGATCATACACATTCTGAACTTCAATTTGGAGTGCTTAAAGTCTTCATTTGCTTAAGAGAAGCCCAATTCGTAAGCCCTTGAAGTTGCTGGTCATGCTGACTTGCAGATGATCTCATTGCTTGCTTGGTCATGCTGACCTAGGCATGAGCTATTGTTTCTGGATGGAAGCTTGGTCATGCTGACATGAAGATGAGCTAGGGCTGCTGGTGGGATTTATTGGTGAAGTGCATCAACAATTTTGTAATACAAGTGCATCAACCAATTCAGATTTTCTAATTCAAGTGCATCAACCAATTCAGATTTTATAATAAAAGTGTTGTGTGCATTAGCCATTTTGAATTCAGATTTTCACTTCCCTTAGGCCTATAAATAGAGAAGTTCTCTAAGCTTGTAAACACACCCCAAGGGGGGAGCTCTCAAACACTTCTCTAGAGCTCCCTTCCCTTCTCTCCCTCAAATTCTCTTAGTTTCATTTTCTAGTTTTCAATTGTTGTAATGAAATATTTGTGCTGAAATTCTCCTTAAGTTTTTCTTTGTTCCACTTTACTTTTTATTATGTAAATTCTTTTCTTTAGTTTCAAGTTTGATTAGTTTCCAAGTTTCAATTATGGTTCATGTTCTTATTCATTATGCTTATAAGTTAACATGCTTGTTTGAATGATTGATCACCATTTAGGTTTGCATGTTAGCTATCTTGGTTTGAATTAAGAGTATACACCATGCTTTAATTCGAATTGAACTATGAATAGGAAGAGTATGTATGGACATTCGACAACAGGGATTAGATACATGCTTGGTTGTTTAAATTGTTCTTCTATGCTTAATGGGTTCCTAATGCTTAATTTTAGGTTAGACAACAAATGATCAAATTAGGGAATTAGGAACACAAGGTTATGACCAAACACCATGGCTTAATCATACTTTAGCTAGAATCAATCCGTTAATCTAATTGAACTTGGGAACTTATCTGCTTGAGTTAGTTATTTTTTTCTTCCTTGTTTTATTTATTACCTTTCTTTTTCATTTATGTTTTGTGTAGGGAAAATGAATTGGATCATTCAATCACCAATCCTCGTGGGATCGACCTCGCACTTACATATGCTATACTACCAAACGGCTCGTGCACTTGCGAGTATCACAAGTTGAGGATGCAGCTGAATCAATTTTGGTGCAGCTAAATCCGACACAACAATATACACAACTTGGACGATGCAATTAAGCATCTGTAAATACCAGTGTGTGATGTGATAAACCCAATATATAATATTTTTATTAATATGCCATTTAATTGTATTATTTTACTATACTTTATTTATATGAAAAAAAAATCATCGGTCAATATATATGAACAATAAGGGCTTGAAGTTCCTCAAACAATTAAAGGACCTGAAGTTCTTGTTAAGAAATGGCTTAATGTCCCAGATCTTGAACTTGAAGTTTCAAGTAAATTTGCAAAATATTTTTGGCATTGAGTTCAAAAATAAAATATTGTTAAGGTGCAAACAGATCATTGCAAATTCTGACACATTTTATTTTCTTTTGAAGATGGCAAACTTAGCAAAGCTGGAATTTGATGCTTTGGACATATCTAGGAATAACTATCTGTCATGAGTCCTAGATGCCAAGATTCATCTGCAGGCCAATAGCCTTGGAAATGCCATTATGGATGGAAGTGATGCATCCCCAGAAGCAAAACGCAAAGGCCATGATACTTCTTTGCCGTCACATCCATGAAGCGCTGAAAAGCGAATACGTGGTGGTTGAAAACCCATTGGTTTTGTGGAAAACCTTATGCAAAAGGTACAACCACCAAAAGACGGTGATCCTCCTGAGAGCCAGATATGAGGGGACACATTTGAGATTCCAAGATTTTAAGTCAGTGTTTGAGTGCAACTTGGCGATGCACATAATTACCTCCCTGATAAAGTTATGCGGGGAGAATATCTATGAGGATGATATGCTTGAAAAAACCCTCAGTAATTTTCATGCCTCAAATGTGCTCTTGCAGCAGCAATATAGGCATAATGGTTTTACGAAGTACTCAGAGCTGGTATCTTGCCTCTTAACCGAGCAGGAATAATGTGCTCATGTTGAAAAATCACCAATCTCGACCAACATGCTTAGCACCATTCCCTGAATTGAATGTTGAATCTCAAGAAATGAATGCCACCTCCTCTCGTGGCAGTACCCATAGACGTGGGTGAGGAGGCAAGCGTGACTGCTGGTAGGGCTGTCAATGGGTCGTGTCGTGTTGGGTTCGTGTCGTGTCAAACTTTTAAACGTGTCAAGAAACCCCAACCCAAACACGACCCATTTATTAATCTTGTCAGGAAATGCAAACCCAAACCCAACCTGTTTATAAACGGGTTGACACGACACGACCTGTTTATGACCTGTTGACTAACTTGCTTGGGTTAGGTCATAAACAGGTAACCTACCTGTTTAATGACCTGTTTGCTTCAAATTTAAATTTTAACAACCATCTCAAATATTCTGCCAAATCAAACATTCCAAAATGACAATAAAATTAAAAACTTCAAAATCCCTCTAAAATCCAAATCAAACATAAACAAAAAAAACTTTGATTAAATTACAACATAAAATACAACATCACATTCCCAACTCAAATATTCAGCCACCATTGTTAATGATGGTACTAGAGCACTCGCCAGATTGTGAGGGATTTATGTCCAACCGACTAATATCCTCAGTCAGTTCTTCCAAGTTGGGTTTTAAAGTGGAATTTTCTGCAATTCAAACCATAAGACTTTAGATGATGATAAAAAGAAACAAATACAATGAATAAGATTATGGGAAATATACCTTGGTCACCAAATAACCAATCTCGTGTACAAATTAGTGCCTCAACATTTTCAGGTTTGAGAGCACTACGATACTGATCAAGCACTCTACCACCAACACTAAATGATGCCTCGGATGCGACTGTAGATATTGGAATAGATAGTACATCACGAGCCAAAATAGATAGTTCAGGATATCGGAATTGGTTTGCTTTCCAAAAATCTAGAACATTCAAATTTATCTTCCTGTCTACTTTAGGCTCATCCAAATACAATTGCAACTGTGACTTTTGGGAAGAAATGGTAAACTCCTTACTTTCAAATGTATCAAATTCCTAACAATATGGCAACATTATCAATATCAGCCCATAGTGAAATGTAAACTGAAATTTTATGTATTATGAACAAAATAAAAAGCTTTTTTACCTTCATAACATCCATGCATTCCTTAGAAATCATGTCATCAACATGAGAAGGAACACCATTTGAGGTATTTGATGTACCAGCAACTGATTCAGACGTAGAATGTGTTTGCATGTATAAATCAAAGAGTGTATACAACATATCACGAACTTTGGCCATTTCTTGGGAATTTGAACCATACAACCTTTTATAAAAAAATTCCACAAACTGCATTTTATATCTAGGATCCAATATTACAGCAATTGCAAGGATCAAACTATACTCTTTCCAATACTTATCAAACTTTTCCATCATTTGAGTTGCCATAGATCTCATGAAATTATCTGAATCAATCTTAGCCTTTCTCAAAGTATCTTCCACCACAAACACTTGAGGAAAATATAGATTTGCAGTAGTGTATTTAGTCCCAGAAAACAAGCAAGTCACATCATAAAACACCTTAAGAAACTTGTTAAGTTTTTCTAATTTTTGCCACTCATCTTCAGAGAGAGAATGCTTGTAATTAGAATCACTTAATTGCAAATGCAGAAATGCCCGTTGATAGTAAAGTGCACTATCAATCATAAGAAATGTGGAGTTCCATCTAGTGGGTACATCTTGACGCAAGCCTTTTTTACAATCTAAAGAAACTTGGGCAGCACAATCTAAGAATTTCGTTTTCCTCCCTTGTGAACCTCTAACATACTTGATACTTTCCCTAATTTTCCCCACAGAATCATGAATGTGTTTCAAGCCATCTTGCACTATCAAATTCAGGATATGAGCACAACATCGAACATGAAAAAATATACCATTCATTAATAGTGCATTCTTTAAGTTAAGCTGCCCCTTTAACAACATAACAAAACTATCATTTGAAGATGCATTGTCCAAAGTCATAGAAAAAAGTTTCTTTTCCACCCCCCAATAAGTCAACAACGTATAGATTTTCTCACACAATGCAACACCACTATGAGGAGGAGGCATAAAACTGACATTCAAAATTCTTTTTTGCAATTTCCAATTAGCATCAACAAAATGAGCAGTAAGAGAAAGATAACCATCTGTGGTTATAGAAGTCCACAAATCAGATGTCAAACAAACTCTTCCAGGGATTGAGCCCAAAAGTTCCTTAAGCTTACCCTTTTCTCTATTGTACATACTCAACAGATCAGCCCTTGCAGTATTTCGAGATATCAATTTAATATCAGCACAAATGTAATTGAACACTTCCCTAATTCCAACATACTCAACAAATTGAAAGGGCAGATCATGCATGATAATTGCCATAACTAGTAATTCACGAAATTTATTAGGATCAAACTTGGCAGACCTTGTCATGATAGCCCCTTCAGATTTAGATATTAATAACTGGCCCAAATCGCGAGTATCAGATTTCAAACAAGAATTAAGATGACGCTTCAAATTTCCAGTACCATATTTACTATCACAGAGGTATTTATGACCACATTTCATGCACTTTGCATAAACCTTATTATTTGGATCGATAGGAAGAATTTCAAACTTAGTCCATACATGTGATGTGAGTTTACGCCTCTTACCAAACTGATTTATTTCGCTGGCACTGTTATTGTTAGCTGGATCTGATTCTTGCACATCACTTGTAGCTACTCCATCGTTAACACTGTCACTCCCATCTTCAAAAATATTCATATGTATAAAACATAATAAGTTTATGTTAATCAAAACAAAAACAAAAAAATATAGTTTATGTATAAATCATGTTTCCATCTTTTGTATTGTGATATACAATTTTGTCGTTGAAGATGTATCATCACATACATCTTAATAATTAATCAGATACATTGAGTGCAAGAAAAACTTTTAGAAAATTTTACACTTCAGAAATTACACCAAGTTTACTGCCTAAGAGATAATTAATCAGATAATTAAGGCTCCAGCTGAACCTCTGATTCAACCTGAATCTGGAAGGTTCTGCGCAGAGCTTTCTAGTAACTAAGTGATGGCCCAGAGTATTCTACCTTCTGCACCGGAGTTGGGTTCTTACCTACTTGGAGGAGTATTGATGAAGCTGCAGCAACAGAGATGAGTGCAAGCCCAGCGCGATGGTGGTGAGGGATGCGGGCGAGAGGGAGAGAGAAAAGAAGGAGATGACGGCAAATGGGTTTAATCAAAGTGATAAAGAGAAGTTTTAGCTTATATATGTGGGTTGACCTAGGGTTAAATCGGGTTATTGGGTTGTACTTGTAAAGTAAATGTCTTTGTCCTTTTACTTTAATTTATTTTTATATTACTCCATTTACTTAAGTTTACAATGTAAATAAGGAAGTACCCCCCATTTGGATTCAAATAAAAATACTAGAAAATCAAATTCCCACCAAATCAAAATATGAAAAATCAGTTTTAGTGCAAAATACGATTTAGGCTAAAAATGATGGCTCATTAAGTCAATATATACTTCATACTAAAATCCCATAAAATCAAGTTTTCTTATTTGATGTCTAAGGAATAAAAACCGCCAAAAATTATCTTGAGAAAATGATTATTCCAAAAAACCATTTTTCATACTTAGTCAATATTGCACATCCGCTAAAAAAGTGACATGATACAAATTTTATAAGTTATACGAAATTTCTTTTGGGATTAGAGTTTAGGGTTTAGGGTTTAGGGATTAGAGTTTAGGGATTATGGTTTAGAGTTTAGGGTTTAGAGTTTAGGGTTTAGGGTTTAGGGTTAGGGTTTAGGGATTAGAGTTTAGGGATTAGGGTTTAGAGTTTAGGGTTTAGAGTTTAGGGTTTAGAGTTTAGGGTTTAGGGTTTAGGTTTAGGGATTATAGTTTAGTGTTTAGAGTTTAGGGTTTAGGGTTTAGGGATTAGAGTTTAGGGATTAGGGTTTAGAGTTTAGGGATTAGGGTTTAGGGTTTAAGGTTTAGGGTTTAGAGTTTAGGGATTAGGGATTAAAACGTTAAACCCTAAACCCTAGATACATAATTAACTCAAATAATAAGGAATAATTACTAACAAATATAATTTAGGGAAAAAAATATAATAATTAAGTGCTCATCAGTTTGTAAAGACATTATAAATATCAAATGTTGTAACATATAATCACAAAGTTATCAACACTAAGATGGATAAGGAGCAAGGAGAAGGGTGGAATTGGCTGGGGTTCGAAACCCATTGGGTGTGCTGAAGGTTTAATTTCTTTAATTTTTTTCGCGGGTTGGCGGGTATTAAACGGGTTGACACGACCCATGACACGACCCGTTTAATAAACGAGTTAAACAGGTAATTAAACGGGTTGGCGGGTTGACCCGAAACCCACCCGTTTATAAATGGGTCAGTGGCGGGTTGACCCCAAAATTACCCGTTTATAATCGTGCCGTGTTCGGGTCGTGTTTTTCCCGTGCGGGTTTCGAGTCGTGTAATGGGTTCGAGTCGGAAATTGACACCCCTAACTGCTGGCAAGGGAATAGAAAAGATCATGGTGCCCATTCATATGGCTTGGGTCCAAGGAGCTAAACAACCACGAGCGGAAAAATGCATCCTAAAATAAGGGGAAAACTTAGACAAGCCATGTGCCTAGAAATGTTAAGGGTGCGTGTCACAGATGTGGCATAAAGGGACATTGGGCGGGTACCTGTAGTATGCCGAAGCATTTGGCGGATCTTTGTCAATCTTCACTTAAGGATAAAAAAAAGTGGAAACAAATTATATTGATCATGTTGATCCAATGGATATACCAGATCCACCAACCACACATGACCCATCGGAAATATCGCATTAGTCAAACATGACACATCTGTATATTTTCGACTTTATAATTGAAAGGGGCAATGAAGTTTATGGGTCCAAATTAGATTAAATCCCCTTATATGCCATATCCATTATCTAAAGTATTATTTTTAATTTTCATTTCAATTCAATAAAAGTGGCAATGTTTTTCCTTTACATTGAATAATTGTTTATTGATTCAGCTTATTTTATTTATTTGAAGGCAATGATATAAATGATGGATGTTCCCAAAACAAGAACACTAGCAAAGATATTTGTCTCACAAACAGTGTGACTACTCACACGATCTTTCAAGATTGGAAAGTATTTCTCAAACTTAATGTTTACAAAAGCAAATGTAACAACCATATCAGGTCCTACAGATCTTATTGAAAGCTTAGGAACATCCCAAGTTATGTTACCAAATGGAACAATACTGTCCATTCAAGATGCTTTAGTATTTGGTTAATGGAGTTATGAAAATGTGCTATCGGATTGGTTTCGGCTTTTACACTGTGACTTGAGAATTACGAAAAATACGTAGTTATTATTATTATGGCTATTATTAAAGTATATGGTTTGGGTGATATGAGGTTCGATTATGAAAGTATTTTATGGAAATTGCATGTGTACGCAAGCTTTGATTATTATTTGAATGATATTTGGGTCTTTATGGAATTTATGCTTTTGAGAGTTTATTTTTTATACCATGAATAAATATTTGGGTACATTGGAATATTGAGAATTTGGGGAAATTGAATTAAGGGGGGGTATATTATTTTATATTATATATATGGGTTTGTGAATCTCACCCTCATATGCACCTTCCCTGGTTACTATACCCACACGTGGCGTTGGATTTTCCAGCTTGTGGGCTCCCTTGGATCCTGGTTACTGTCACTTTACCACATGTGGCATTGGATTTTCCGGCTTGTGGTAAAGGTCCGAGCACCTTTGGTCGGGTGTGCCGTAGGCCCTTGGTGGGGCAGTCTGCGCGCGTAGGACATGGTTTAGTTTGGCCACACATGGCGTTGGATTTTCTGGCGTGTGTGCTGGAGAGCAGTAGTCTCCTGGTTGGACAGCTCATCCCTAGATGCATGGTAGAAAGTTGAAACCTTGCGGGCTAATCAAACAATCCCCGTGTTGGATTGTTTTCTCCTAGTATATGATGTGCACTATGATATGTACCTTCCCTAGTTACGTAACCCACACATGGCGTTGGATTTTCCGGCGTGTGGGCTCACTTAGTCACTATCACTTTACCGCAAGTGGCGTTGGATTTTTCGGTGTGTGATAAAGATTTGGGCACCTTTGGTCGGGTGTACCGTAGGCCTTGACAAGCAGTCTGCGTGCGTATGACTTAGATTGGCCACACGTGGCATTGGATTTTTCAGTAGTCCCTTGGTTGGACGACTCGTTCCCTAGCCACATGGTTATTGAGGAAACTTCCATGTGGTCTAGTAAAACAATTCTCCAGTTGGATTGTTTCCCCTAGTACATGATGATGGTGTGGGTGCGTTTTCAAGTTGGGGTTTCTTGAGCATGTGCATGGTGAGTGCTCTGCACAGGTGTGATCATTGTTATGATGTATGGACAGTGTTGTTTTGCAATATACGCCTTTGATAGGGTATGGTTGCGGGAAAGAAATGATTTTGGAAAAGTAATTTGAGTTTTAGAGTAAATGGTTAGTTTTAATAGAGTTATGCATCGTATATGTGAGTTTTTATAGGGAAATGGTTTTAAGTTATGAATCATGTGAAGAAAGGAATTTATAAAATATTTAGTTATATGCCTTGTGGAAATTAAAGTTGAGAATGAATCTAAATTTAATTGTTGGTTTTACTTGGACAATATCTGTATATTTTCCGAATTGTGATCCTTTTTAGTTGGAAGAATTACGTGTGGCTTGATCCCTCATTAAGTGTACGTAGGCAACCTGAGTTCACCTAGGTGCAGTCGCAAATTGATTTGTTTGAGTTTTGTTTGATCTGTTATATTACATTGCATTAAAGGATTGTTTATGAGGCCGAGGCCCATTTGTAATTTTTGTGTGCTACTGCATTGTGTGTGCTGGCAGTTGGTTGTTATTATGTTGTTTTTGATAGGTGGAAATTTGGTAAAGTCCATTTTTCAAGGGAGACATTGTAGAAATTTCGGTAGGAGTCTCGACCCATTTTTTTCCTTAGTTTCGGAGAATGGGACTATTTCTAGTAAATGGGCCTGATATCGGTTAGATGTTGAAACAACCACGGGGTCCGTCACAAATTCTGAGGGGAATCCGGGTCCGGGTCCCATCAATAGTGGTGAAATATCCAGATTGCAAAATCACAAGTCTAACTTTAGGGCATATTTCCAACAAAATTGATGTTGGGAAGCTCTCGATTTTTCCGCCAATTTTCTTCAAATTCAGACCAATCCTGGAAGCTTTTTCCATCATGCCAAGTACAAAACTTATTCCCCTTGTCTTGCTTGACCTGTTGGTGTAATGGTGTGTCGACAATTGGGAGTTTTTCGGTCTTTGGAAAATTCCCTGAACCACCGTTGTTGGTGACAACGTGTGACCTTTTGATTTGGACCTAGAATGATTCCCACATTGTCATGAGCACGACAAGATGCTCGGATTGGCGAGATTCCATCGTTTGATTGCTGAATAGAGTTTCACCTATTATGCACTATTTAATCGGGAATGATAATTGGACAGTTCGGATCAGTCCCATCTTGGAGTATGTTCTTCCTCGTATTGTCAGGAGTATGTAGGAACTTAATGATCTAGAATTGAAGGTTCAGATATTCCAGATCAACGTCCTATTGTGAGATTGATGATGATTCAATTGTTAGATCATGGCCAAACTCTTGGGACGTGTTTAGCGGACTATTGTTGACTTTTATGAACTTTCGAATGGGAGATCGGAGGTTGTGGGGACCACAAGCGCAGTTGATCTAGTTGGTGGGCCCTACCAGCTTAGTCGACTGGGTCTCTTCTGAGACCGCCGTAACCTTTGGGAACACTTGAGACAACTCCTGGACTTGTTCGTTTATGGTTCACACTAGGGGTGGGCTGGTTTGGGTTGGTTTGGTTTTAAGTTCAACCTGAACACCGAACCATAGGCTTCGGTTTGGCTATTTTGGAAACCGAAACCAAACCATAATTGATGAAAACCGACCACTTTGGTTAATCGAACTTGATGGGTTGGTTTGGTTTGGTTTGGGTTTTTTGGCTTTCTTAGAGAGAGAGAGAGAGAGAGAGAGAGAGGAGCGAAGAAATAAAAGCGATGGAGAGAGGGAGAGATGAAGAGGAGAAGAAGAAGAAAAAGAGGGAGAGATGGAGAAGAAGAAGAAGGAAAAAAGAGAGAGGAAAATTATGTATTATATATATATTTCTTATAATATTTTTTTAATACCATCAGTTTGGTTTGGTTAAATCATGGTTTTGAATATTGCCAACTATATACCGAACCATATATTTCGGTTTGATTTGGGTTCAAACCGATGACCAAAAATAGATTGAAAAAAAACCAAACCAACCTAAACCGTCGATTTGGTTTGGACGGTTTGACCGGGTTACCGGTTTGAATGCCCAACCCTAGTTCACACACACTTAGGGTTCTGGAAAAACTAGGGTTTCAATTTAACCACTGGTTCTGGTTTCTAGTTTAATCTAATGCCCGTATTCGTTAAAATTAGGTTTTTGGGCAATGCGTAGTGGTCAGGACAAACCTGCTTGGGGTTGCGCTTGTGTTGGACCATTTGTGAGTCGACTTTCTTTTCTAAACTATAATTTAAGACTTTGAAATGCCTATAGCCTTTTATTTTGATTATTATTCGATTCATGCATGGTTTTATGCAAGGTCTTGGGTGCATTTTCTCTTATGACTTTATAAAGTGGGTTAGAGATACTTGTTTTTGCTATAATTGAGCTTTATGGTGGTTTTATGTAATATCATCGGAAAGCTTTATTGCATCCTTGTTATGATTTCTTGGGTTGTTACAACTTAAGATATGGTTTGAGAGTGCATTCATGCTATCTTAGGTTTGACTCATTTTTACTTATGTGGTTTTCATGTCTAAATTGCACTTAACTTTTTATCTACTTTTGCTTTCAGAGTTTGGAAACTTTGAAAAGCAATTACTCATGAGTCAACTCTTCAGATATGATTTGGAAAGTAGGGCTTAAGGGTTTGTTAGGTGGCTTGAGTAGCCTGGTTTATATGAGTCTGATTTGATGGGATTTGAGGAAGTGGTTTTATAATAAGGTTTTGGGAAATTGTTTTCAAACTCACCTTAGGTACCCTAGTTGCCTTCAAATGATATGTTTCCTTTGGATTATCAATTGCCTTCAAAATATAAGGTGCAGTTGCTAGGATTTTCCCTGCCACCCTGTTCATGTGGTCTGCACAGGGTTGGCCAATTTGATGATACAGTTGGGTTTCTAACTTGAGACTATGGTACTTTTACTATTTTGAGATGATTTGCTTACATGGTTTTAATTACTTATTCCTACATATAATTTTCTTGGTTTGAGATGGTTTATGTTAAACTTATGATTGGTATTAGATAAGAGTCATAGTGGAAATGTTTACCTTTTTATGAAGGTTTCTTTTGTTCATCACTTGGTTTGTTTATGACTTATTTGAGTTCGGTTATTTATCTTTTAGATTCACTTGATTTCTTGTTTTGAGTTTAAATTTTACCTTGAGTTTCTGGTTGTGTCTTTGGGATTATTCACCTTGACTTTTGGTTATCATTTATGTTATGGGTTACAAGTATTGTGTATATACGTATGGTGGATGTCATTATCTTTCTGTATGATATATATAAAGGGTATCATGTGGTTTTTCAAAAAGTTTTATGAAATTTGATGGGTTAGTATATTTTATATATTATTTTTCAAAAACTTTCCTTTCTGTCCACTCACATTTTCCTGTTTTGCACCCTCATGACTTAGAAAGACGAGGTCAAGCGCGCCACATGAAACTTTCGAGCTTAGACCACAATTCCACCTTAATAGGGTTGAGATATTTCTTTCAAGTGCCTTTTTATCATTGTAAACTTAAACTAGTTAGACTGCTATGATATTGCCTTTGATAGGGTTTTGTGAGGCTTTAGGCCATGTAGATTTGTTTTGTGGCTTGTGTGACTGAATCTTGTGCGTGCTGAATGATTGAGGTATTAGTTTATGATTTTTTTTCTACAAGGCAATTGGATTTTGAGCTAATTACAAGGGAGACTTTACCAGTTTTCCGGCAGAAGTGAAACCCTATGGTCTTGAATTAGGCCAAAAAGTGTGGTTTAGTATGTTGGGCTTGACACGTGCCAGATGTCGAATAAGCACTTCGTCATAGATTTTGATGGAGAATTCGGGGCAAGTTATGTGACTTGAGTTTGTGCATCATATAACTCCATCAAGCTTTATTTTTGGATACTGATTTCCCACTCTCATCTTATCCACTTACACTCCATTTTAAAAAAATTGTATATTCTCACTTAATTTTTGTTCACTTACACTCCCTTTTATCTTATAGTAAAAAGTATTAACAAACAAAATGGAGTGTAAGTGGATAAAATGGGAGTGGGAAAATCACTACCCTTATTTTTTTGTCAGAGGAATGCACATGTCATTATCATAGAATGTTACATACAAGTACAACACAAAAATCAAAACAATAAAAAGAAGGGCTTAACCAAACAAAATAAAAGTCCAATCCAAAATACAAAATAATTTAGACTCTAAACAACAACAAAAAACCCCAAAACATAGAAACCCGTGAAACAACAAGTAGCCACCACTGCTGCAAAGGGAAGAAGGGCCATGGTAACTGACAAAGGGGATCTGTTGAGCGTGGGTTTGGGGGAGTAAGCCATCACCATGCATCAAGCTCAAGCATCCACGTATTGGTCATATCAAAATCTCATATATGAGGATGGGGATGGGTTGTAAGGGAGAAGCAGCTACAACAAACCAGGAGACAATCAAGACAATCCTATAAATGATAGAGGCCGAATAAGAGCAAACAAATTACAATAACAAATAAATGAAACCCTAGCCCTAAAATTGCCGCCAAGAAGAGAGCCAGAAGAACAACATAAGAAGAGACAAAAACGGCATCGTCTCGTCAAAGCTTGAATAAACACCTGATGGACTTAAAAGCCACAATGCCAATAGATCTTAATCGGACGACGAGGAATAAAAGGCAGAGAAGAAGGAGAAAGATATTAAACAAGAGGTGGATTGAAAAAGGGGTAATGAAATCGAAGATGGAGAATCGCACACAACTACTAGAAAAGCCATAAAAGCTCCTTGTTGAAGAGTTGTCGCTTTGCTTATTCAAATTCTTCAAAAACGCGGCCTTGAAAATTGCAAAGCGTCTCTCTCTCTCTCTCTCTCTCTTTTCATTGTTCATGTAGCTACGTTGCATCTCGTTCAGCAATCGCTCAAATTCCTCCGAAATGTTAACAGATGTGGACGTGGGTGTGGCTTGGGATACAACTACAATCTAGGGGTGGCAATTTCAGATACGACTGTTACACGACTCGGAACCCACGCGGAAAAAGCACGACACGAACCTGCACGATTAAAAAACGGGTCATTTTCGAGTCAACTCGCCAGTGACCTGTTTATAAACGGGTGGGTCAACCCGCAACCCGCTAAAATACCCTGTTTAACCAGGTTTATTAAACGACTCAACTTGCCAACCTGCTAAAATACCTATATAACCCACTAACCCGCTAAAATACCTATGTAACCTGCCAACCCGACACCTATTTAACCCGTTTATTAAATGAATCAACCCTCTAACCAACTAAAATACCTATATAACCCGCCAATCCGCTAAAATTCCTATGTAAGCCAACCCATTTTTTTTCTTCTTCATTTTATTTTTTTAAAATTATTATTATTATTTTTAATTTCTCATTCTCAATCTTTATATATAGAGGCAAAATGCAATAATTATTTTATATAAAAAATAAAAATGCAATTACTTGATTAATTTATCAAAATTTAGATTTTATTTTTTATTTTTTATTTGCTACCACTTAGCGGGTCAACACGACACTGACTCGAAACCCGCACGAGAAATAAATGGGTCAACCCAAAAATGACACGTTTATTAAACGGGTTGAGTTTGGATTTAGCATTCTTGACACGTATATAATCCTTACGACACGACACGACCCATTGCCAGCCCTACCACAGTCCCTAGTAAGATAATGAAAAACAAAGAAGTTAAACTCATTGCATAATTCAAATTTTCCTAGAACACCAAAATTGGGATTTGCTTGAGAAAAGTCTCAAAGTCTAAATGATAATTGGAATCTCAATTTTACATTTCCTTTTTTGTTTTTTATACGCGTCTAATTGAATTTTTTTTCCCATAGTATTTCTTTCCCAATTTATAGAGATTTAAGTCTTCACAAATACAACTCTTGAAAAAAATAAAGATATTGGAGCACAAGATTTCCAGTACACGGATAACAACAATATTGGGATAACTGCTCTTAAAACCTACTTAAATACAGATGTCAAAGAATGAAAAAGATAAACATATACAAGGGCTTGTAGCCGAAATCTTTAAGTGGTTAGGAATATTTACACCTACATTCAGGTCCTAGATATTATTCCAATTTCCAATATCGCTTGTATAAAAAATTAAAAATAAACAGAAAATCTGTTGCATTTTCTGTATGAAGACCAGATGAGTGTTACCGAAAAGAAAAAGGGCCAGGCCAGAGAGGTCTCTTCAGTCAGTTGGAAGGGTCCAATCATCACAAGATAGAAAAGAAATTAAAAAAGAGGGGTGCACGAGGAGAAAATTAGAGTGTGAAAATGGCTTTGATAGATTTATTGCATTTCCGAATTTTAAAAGAAAACATTTGTTACCTAAGGTACTTTCCTAAATGTAAAAATAGAACACCTAAATAGATAGTTTCCGTTTCCACTAAGAATATAGATTGCCTGAAAACTTGTTATATAAAAGTTGCACTTCAACTACACTAGCACGTTAACTTCTATCTTCACTTCTGTTGCAGACTTGCAGGTAACACACAGCAGCTGATAGCTCGATCCTCAGAGTGGTTCCTTTACATTGATACTTTCGGATGCACCTGAATACAACAACTCAAATGCCAATTCTAAAAAGCACAGAAATATCATGAGCTGAGTGTCCCAGTCAAAGGAACTTCTTCAGGTACAAGTGGATCTGTATCTGTCTTGATAGAATTTAGCAGCTGGAGCTTCTTCTGTTCCTGCGCTCTCCTTCTATCAGATTCAAGGATAATGAGGAGGGCGGTGATATCGGCAGGGTTCACCCCACCAACTCTGCTTGCTTGACCAATGGTTTGCGGCCTCACCTGAGAGCATGGTATTTCGATTAAACCGGATTTTTCAGACAAAAGCAATATACAACTGCTATAAGATGCATAATGAGAGCAACAGCTTGGTAACAGAGGAAAGATCACTTTCAGAAGCAAGCCTGAGACGAAGCCTGTTACCCGAGTATGACAATGAGGTCACTTTGTTCTGAAGAGAAATGCCCATGGTAGTAAAAGAGTTGGCACAAATGGATAAATAATAAATCAATGGTCAATCTAAGAGTTCAATGCCAAGAGTTAGCGAGACTCAATGTATTTGGTATCAAACAGATCAGTCTCTTATGGTCAATCTAGAGTTCAATGTCAAGAGTTAGCGAGACTCAATGTATTTGGTATCAAACAGATCAATCTCTTTTAAGTTTCTCTCTATCTTCTACTTTTTAACCGTTTGTTTTCCGACATCAGTGCATCTTCTTAGTCATCAACAATCATAATTTCTCCAGGGCGATTTAATATCATGTAACAGATTCAGTATCATGCTTCCAATTTTCATCCACCAGTCGTTACATTAGGGTGTCTATGTATATACAATGACCCCAAAAAAAGGGAAGAATTTAGAACAGGAGTTTGGAACTACAACCATTTTGTCAATAATAAAATAAAGAAAATTCATTTCTGCCACGTACTGCAGCTTTCTAGGCATTTGGTAAAAGGTTAAGCCATAATGAAATTAGATATCGGACACACCTTGGAGAGCTTCTCACGTGCTTCAAGTGATAAAGTTGTTATTGCATAGTAATCTAAATCCTCTGGAAGTCGTCTATGCTGTTGATGGACCATCTATAAGTAGAACACGAGTTGGATAATATGAGAGGATGGATAAACAAAATACAAAATCGCTAAGAATCTAAAAATCCTATTTGGGATTATTAAAAATACGAAATCAATCAGTGAGTTGCATGATTTAAAGTAGTAATGAAGATTTCTTGAAAACAGATAATATCTCTCACTTGTTGGAGTTGGATCTGCTGCCGCGAAATGAAACCCTCATACTTGATGTCAATCTCCACACATTCCTTTTCTATTCTAGACAACAGTTTACTCCCAAAACCATGCTTATCAAGAACTTTATACTCTATGTGTGGTTTCTTGAGAAGACTCTCCAGAGTTGTAAAGTCCTTCACTGGCTGACTAGAAAGATGAGTAACATCAGCAGCCAATTCCCCTCCTGCTAGAAGTACAAAACAATAACTAAAAGTTCCAGTTATATATCCCAAAACCCGCAGATCTCAGTTCATTCAACTTTTTAATACTATACCCAACTTAATGAACTATTTAAACAGGAAAAAATAGAAAGGAATGAACCATGGTTAAGTGACAAAAAAATGGAGAACAATAACTTTATAAATTAAAACAGGATGAAAAGAAGTATACAACAAATGACATGAATACTTTGCAAGAAGCATTCCAAAAGGCAATGAAATTTAGAGGTCACATTTTTATCTATTGCTCCTATAAGTGAAACATGTGGATCAAAATAATGCATTACATATGATCGGCATATTTTCCTGTTACTCAATGACAGAATAGACAGGCATTGATAAAAAACCACTAGAGAAGATTAAGCCATGGAGTGAGTTCAATTAACAATAACAAGATTAAAGTTTTAAAAGTTTCAGAAGACTGCCTTAGAGATTCTAATTCAATAACTTCAATAGAACAAGTCAGTCACTTGTACCGCAATGCTCCTTGAGTTATTTCCCACATCTGAGTTTCTTCCCATCATAAATTTTCTCCGCAAGTTGCTTTAAAGTTTCAATTTGAACAATATCAACCATAAAATTTCCAACTTGTGCTTATTTGGTCCCTCCTTTTCTGTTTAAACAATGTCAACACACTGTACTCAATTTTTCACGCTTAGGTCCCTCCAAGCAATTCTATTAATCTAGTTGGACAAAAAACGACTTTGGGTGTCTCCAAAATGATCTCAACCTAACATAACCATATTGCTTTTGTGCCCAAATCACAGATTTGAGAACCATGTTCCCGAGCAGTACGCAGTTACTATCCCACCACTTTCTGCTGTAACCTGCAAGCCCTAAGTTTTGGCAAGTTGGGATACCTATCTTGATAAATATTTCAAGATTTTTGTTTTTGATCTGAAAATATTTCAAAATTGAAAGGGATACATTCAATAAATTTTCTTATACAAATCTTTGAATTTATACACCCATAATAGATCATAGGGTGGGTTACGGACCACATGATGCTCACATGAACAGAGAGTGAATTATATGCTTGCCTAGCTACTTGGACTTAAGATCTGAATGAAATTGCATGGATGTTTCTTCCTTCTAGTTAAGACAATTAAATGGAAGGAAAATATTGACATAAAGTGAAAACTGCAGGGTTGGCATCATTGTTCATATTGAAACCAAAGAGACAACATCGACGCACAAACCGTAAATCGGATTAAAATTGACTGCATATTGAGCCCCTTTTTCCCATTTAGAAAAAACCCTAAATCCCCTTTTCTAATCCTCCACGTTAATTGCGAGAGGAATGAGGTTCTGATAGTTGGGCTGGGGTGAAAGTTCAATAATTCCCTGGTGCATATGCAGCAGGTGTGTTCAAATTGACAGAATTAAGAAATTGGACATGATATGTTAACGACTGCACGTGAGATGACGAAATTGAGAAAGTTGAAATCATGGTGACCAAAATTGTCTTTGAACCTAACCCCAGTGACCAAAAATATTTTTAAACCTAAATTGTAAGGTTAACAGTTGAAGTTGAAATCAAGGCCAAACTTTCAGTAAACTAGATGTGGAAAATGTACGCTTCCTCTAGTAGTTTATTAAAGATGCCAGATTGAACAGAGCAAAGTACACAACAGTATACAACAATATTAAAGGTGTAAAGAAGCATTAAATAAAGATGATAACCTGAAATTCTGACACTTTTCAATCGCTTCTTTTCTTCTGAAATTCGAGCTTGTTTGTCCTGGTAGAGTTTCCATCGTCTATCATCTATTAACCCAATTTCATGCCCCAATGGTGTGAGACGGCTATCGGCATTGTCAGATCGAAGAAGTAACCGGTGCTCTGAGCGGCTACATTGGAAAATAAACAATACAATGTTATGGAATTTTAATACTAATAAGCTCAAGAATTGACATATAAAGTACATATTTATTTTCCGCAAAGATGACTGTGGCTAAGCAGATACGTCAAACTATCACACGGCCCATAACCTCAACAATTATATGAAATCATGTTCGGAACGTTTGTACACCGTAAGAACCAAAATTAAAAGTTGTATTATCTTATAAATTTAGTTTGAACTAGCTATTCTCCTCTCTCCTTTTAAAATTATCTTCCAACTATTTACATCGCCTATTTTGCCCTGTTTTTCAACCCAAAAAAAAAACTGAAAAGAAAGAAAAAGAAAACAGCACCTTACCCAAACTTAGAGAGGACATGGAAGATCTTAGATAGGACATGCATGGTTTTCTTGACCATATTAACCAATTGGAGCCAAGCTGAAAACTTCCATGTCTAGATAGATGAGCATTTATTCCAAACAAGTCATAAAATAAAACCATAAGGAAAAGACCCAAAAAAAAAAACCCTTTAACAGACAATTCTCAAGTCAGGGTAGGGCGAACATCCGCCCCTTTTCCAGCACCTCATATAGATATGAGAGGTTTTCCTTTTCCTAATGCCCCATAAATTCTAGCTGCACCCTCCCTGTCTAGGTTCTATCTGTTCATTTTTCCTTCTTATCAAGTGACCTCCTCTCATTATGCACCTATTGTTCAACACCATTGGCAACTCAAGGAAGATGATATCCACTTCTTTGATGAATCTAAAACTACACAATTCAACAGTCTTGCAAGTTTTGCTTGTATCTTGAGCTTATGAAGTAATCAAGTCCAACCATCAAATATGCAATAACCTAAACCAACCCACAAAATTTAAAACTCCTCATACGCTTGATGCCATTTCAATAGTTGATTATCAAAACTAAAAGTATGAAAGAAAATAACAATGAACTTATGAATATTTAGATACTTTCATGAGATCATTACCTTGTTAACATGCGGTAAGGCTCTCGAAGGTCCTTCGTGACCAGATCATCAATCAATGTTCCTACAAAACTGCTTTCCCTCTCAAGAACAATGAGGGACTTGCCATCTGAATGTCTGGCAGCATTAATACCAGAAATAATGCCCTTCAGAAAAGAACCAGAAAGCAATCATTTTTTATAAACAATAACCAGAAAGCAAAAAATTCCTTTTAACCAAGTTAATTATGTTATGCAATACTTTCGAATGTACCATTACATCAACAACTATAGATAGATTGTATTCCACAATACACCAACCGAATAAAGGCACTCTAAATAATTACTTGTGCTGCAGCCTCTTCATAGCCTGTAGTTCCATTTATTTGACCAGAGAAGAAAAGCCCATCAATTTTCTTTGTCATAAGAGATCGAGAACATTGATGAGCAGGCAAGAAATCATACTCTACAGCATAAGCAGGCCTCAGCATTGAACAATTTTCAAGTCCAGGCAAAGTCCTCAAGAGTGGTAATTGCAGTCTCTCTGGTAAACCAGTTGAGAATCCCTGTGTGAGAAAGAAATGATGAATATTGGGAAAAAAAGTTTAAACGAAGCATCTATGTAACACATATTATAAGACATTGATTATAAGTATCATCTACTCATAGCAAAATCTGGTAAAAACTTGGAAAAATTAGGAGATCTATATGCATTCAATTAGAGAAAGATTGACATAAAAAATATATCACTGATATCATAAGTAGAAAGTGGGCACCAGTCATGCAGTTAATTTATTCATATTTATATTTATATTTTTCTCTTTTTCATCTAAGAAGAAGATACCTGCACATAAAGCTCAGGCACATCTCGGCCCTCTGGTTCAAGAAATATTTGATGAGACTCTTTATCCTGAAAGCGAACAATCTAAACCAAAAAATAAGGCCAAAATTATATCAGTAAACTTCTCATAATGGGAAAAAAAATATTACCAAGGAATCTTTTTATCAATGTTCAACAAGGGTATATTGAACAAGTGATGGCTTAGAAGGAAAATTGTTGGAAACCATGTTTGGCATATGTTATTTGGCTTTGCCATCGTCCTTTATTAGTTTTTACAATTGTTTGATCCTTAGAAATATTTTAGTCAGTCTTGTAAATTTTTCAAATATAAATATACAGATTTGGGTAGCCTCATATATATTGTTGCCGCCACCCAAAAATGGGGAACTAAAGAGTTCCACGATAACCAGAATGGCAACAACTAAATGCATTACCATATGAAAAATTTCACTCATTTATGGCTTCATTTCATAATGCTATTATTTGAGAATCACTTGGAATATCCCTCTCCATTTCTCACCTCCTAAGGAATTGTAGTTCTAGCTATTGTATTAGTGAGGAAAATCTTGTAGATTTCACTCCAGACGTCTAGTTACAGTAAAAGGCAGCTTAATCTTCTGCCCCTGGACATAGGTCTCACATAGAGACTTTAGTCTTTTTATTTTAAAATAAGAAACATGCCTTCATTAATCAAATATAAATAAACAAACAGTGCTAGACAAGGGGAAGGTCTCACATAGAGACTAAGCCATAAATTCTGTGTTGTGCTTGCGTCGCTCGGTTCTTTATATCATAGGTTTTAGTTGCAACAAAAACAAATATGAAAGTGTCTGAACTAGTAGTTCTTTTATGGTTTGAGTATACTTCGCTTGGTGGTGCAATTATGGTTTAAAGGGCCCACTTTATATAAAATGATTAGATGATTAATGGCAAAAATGTCTTTACGATATTAGTTCAATTTCAACTTACCTTATCCTCAATTGAAGGGCAATACCGAGGCCCCTTTGCCTCAACCCATCCTCCATAAGTGGGAGTTTCATGCAAGTTGTCTTTGATTAGTTGGTGAGTGACCTTTGTGGTACGTGTGAGATAGCAGCACATTTGTTCCCTTTCAATATGGAAATCAAGATCAAAACTAAACCAGCTGACCTGTTAACCATCAATTCAGATTTAGAACACAATTCTAAAAGCAACAAAACTGACACTTCTGGTTATTAACCGCCAAAATTGAAAAGTAAATGTTCTTGTTATCTTGCTCACAAGGATTTGAGTCCTCATTTGGGGGGGAGAGAATTTAAAAGAAGAATAACATATGCAAATTTTTTTGTTAATTTAATACAGGCTAAATCAGCATTATCTGTCAGCTGAATCAGTTATGATTGTGCCTTACAGTCCATTTGCACCACCTGCATTTCCATACCAATCCTCACTGGTTGCTGGAAACCCTGTGGTCCCCAGGCAGCATCTTACAATTGCTTGTTATCAGCTTCCCTCCACAATTTACCACTTCATGCCGAATGCAGTCAGCTCTCACCAGTTGGCAGCAAGGGCCAATTGCCGGAAAATATTAAGAACTGACTAAATTGATATTTTTTAAAGGGGAAAGAAAAGAAATCAGCACTGATTTTCCTCTCTCAATTGCTTATATTAACCCCAAATAATAGCTGTTCCGTTCCTTAAGACCATTCACCCAAACTACCCTAATTTTTCCTAACCTTTGCAATCCAAAATCTAAAAACCTTCAATGCTAAAAGTCCAAAATATATCTCACCCGCTAAGACTCATGAAACCTAAATCTGAGTTTCCAGCAGAAAAAACAATCATAAAATTGCACCCGCTAAAAGTCTGCCCTGAACCTTAAACACTTAATCTCATTATGCCTACTCGACCACCAAAACTCCAAATAACATCGTAAGTTCAAAATGTCTTTTCCCCAGATTTGCCACCAAAGAACCCCAATAAAGGAATTTCCATTACCCTGGAGACAGTTACTCATTTTTTAACCTAAGTCAGATTAGAAACAGGCCCTCTGGTTCCATGTAATGAGTCTCAAATCCAGCAGAGATAGTTTTGCCTAGTCCAGGAGAGAGAACCAAATAGCCAAGTGTTTATCTTGGAACTTTCCATCCTTTGAGAGGCCAAGTAGGTGACCCACGTCCAGTGCATGCCTTATATCATGTGGACACATAATGACATTAAAAATGTATTTACTATCTACTTGCATGACAAGAGTATAAAGCACGATTTAGAATTATGAGTATTGCAAAACCAATATACTGAACCTACATATGGGATTAAATAGAAGGACCTCTTCATCTCCATGTTGGGGTTCCAATCCAGAAAAATCAACAGTGCGGCAGTCCACACGTGCTGGGGTTCCAGTCTTTAAGCGATCAGTTTCGAATCCAAGGCGCTGCAAGTTTTCAGTGAGTCCAAGTGAAGCTGATTCGCCAGCTCTTCCTGCAGGCATAGAAGTTCTACCAACCCAAATTTTACCACTCATAAATGTGCCCGTCGTGAGAATAACAGAAGGAGCATAGAAGTTCATCCCAAAAAATGTCTGTACACCTTCTACATTGTCATTTTTTCCTAATAAGATATCCGTCACCATTGCCTCTCTAATTGAAAGGTTTGGTGTGCTGGAAAACAAAGCAGATCAAACTAGTTAACAGATAGAAAGTAACAGCCATACGAACAAAGATATGCAAGACAACAATAAGTGCGATAATTAAGAGTCTAAATCAGTTGTGATCATTAAAAGTATATAGCAGTCTTCAGTGATATAATTATAACTATAAATCAGTCTTCAGTGTGATATAGACGGTTAAGATGCATCTCACCTACTCTCGCCCGTTGTACATATCAACCATCCATATGTGATCTAACAGTTGGGATGCAAGCCCTTAGTGGTCCCTAATTAGCTCCATATTAGATCGTTGTTCATGTAGTTATCTTTTTATACCAAATCTTTTTTTTCCTTTTTGGTTTTTTCCAATTTTTTTCCAATTTTTTTCCATCCATAAGCTGTGGTTAAACAAGGAATTACTATAAAGTACAAAATTAATTTCATGTAAAACAACTCAGGTGCTTTTACAATTTTTATGTAAAAGCTTCTACTGTTTGGCTGCAGTAGTTGGCTGTAGTCAAGGAGAAATCTCAGGAGACAAAAGTTGTTTGCCAGTCTTTGAGGCAACTACCTCCATGGTGGTGGGAATTTTGAGGAAAATATGATGATGATAGCACCACTATAATTGTATCATTATGCTGTCTAATACTTGATTAAATAGCCAAAATAATAGAGGAATTTCGAAATTTAGCCTAACAACAATAAGAGACGCAGATAAATCCGATGCTAATACATGCATTTACAGGAAAAAACTATTACATTTCAAAGCACGATAATCCCAAAAAAGATACTCCAATTCAAGCAATCATGATATAGAAGAGGCAACACATCCACAAGAACCAGACCATGAAGTCGTCGTGCAGTAAACCACAGTATAAATCGTAATGGGACGCCCCAACTTTATCACTACTAAGAAGGACAGTAGAAATGCAGCGAGATTAAGCAATACTTGCCTCTCTACTATTTTTCTCATTTCCATAGCATATTCCCGTTTATCAGTCTGTGCACGCAATGCTCGAACAGCAGGGCCTCTTGAGGCATTGAGAACACGCTTTTGTAAATAGCACCTAAGCATAAAAAATGAAAATCAGGAACAGTTGCAAATGCTCAAGAGAACAATGGGAGATTCTAAAGCTGAAATGGTAGGTCAATTTAACGTCCCGAATTATAGAGTATGTCAAAATGCCCTTGCACTTCACGATTTAGCACATGCAAAAGCAGTCTCTTAAACAACTTTTGTTCACAAAGAAAAACACCAATTAACTGAGATAGTACCTAAAACATTTTCTTCTCCCCTAACACAAGTACAATTGGACCTTTCACAAACATATAGCTCCCAAAAGGCTTTCAAAATAAAAAAGCAATATTTTCCAACCCACCTTTATAACCCGGACAATTGGTATTTTCTGATCATACTCCTATCTCAAACTACTTATTTTCTTTATTTATAAAAATACACTCGTTTTTCATCTCTGCAATCAACCTATGCTTGCAGGGCGCAATTACCTACACCAACATTCAAGCATTTTATACCATCCTTCTTAATGTATGCACCATTTGACCATTTGTATGATGTAAATACCATAAACCTGCACATGCACCTACACAAATTATGCAATCTTATAATTCCAAAACTTACTAAGTTATTGAATGCCATTTTTATTGAATCAACTTCATCAAAATGATTCAGAAATCTGCTTAGAAACCAAAACATGAAAGAGTCCAGATTATTTGAATATATATTTACAATAGAACAATAAAAATAAACAAATAAATGGAGTGAAGTATCAATTCTAAATTTCTAATGTCCATCCTCCAAAGCAAAATCAAGAACAAGCTACAAACATACTCCTCGAGCTTCTCAGCAAAGAACATCCAAATATAGGAGATTCTATTACTTTACCTGTCAGAAATTTTCCCAATTTCACCGCCAAGGGCATCCACTTCATGTACAAGTTGTGACTTTGCTGGTCCACCTACTGCTGGGTTGCAAGGCTGCATCGAACACTTTTATTAAGACACGCTTTAAATTATCTGGGTCATGACTCTAAACACCTAAGCCCTTTTGCATGAAGTAATGTGATCACACCTCTATTTGTGTGAGAGTACATGAAAGAGAGAAAGAGAGATACATATAACATCAAATAGAAAGCTGAAGAGCTGCAGAATAAATAAGTTGGAATGCTGCATCACAGTTTGTGTGATTGTCAAGAAGTATTCTAAACATTTCAGCTCATTAGATGAACTTTCTATCAGACCAAAAAATAGGAAAAAAATTGGCGAACTTTCTGGCTGTAAATGATTAAATTTTACAGCTGTTCGTTTTAGTGGAATTATGAGTTAAGAATCCAAAACGAAAATTGATTTCACATATCTAACTTTGAGAAATACAATAAAAGTCCTAAATAAAACATCAAAATTAAGAGGTTATCAAGAAAATCCAGAGTTAAACCTGCCATGCGATCCTATCAATATTTAGTGTCAGTAGAAGAGTTTTTGCCCCTAGACGAGCAGATGCTAGGGCAGCTTCACAGCCTGCATGTCCTCCTCCGACCACAATGACATCATATCTTTCATCAAGTATCCCATCATCACTCAGGCCTGTGAAGTGGGAAACAATATAGTAATTGAATATAACCTTTATTATACAAACTTATAATTCCTAAATTTGTGAATGGGAAAAAAGGCCAACTTAAAGTTCAAAAGACAGGGACAATGTAAAACTCACACATGTTGTAGTTTTAAACTTCTAATATCAACAGAAATATCGAAGGATCAGAAAGTTTTTCCTTGAGATTCAGGGAGAACGTCTCTTGGTTTTGCACTCCAACTAAACAATATGTATTCTTTTAGAAGCAGAATATTTGTTTTATAAGTCTATCAGTTCGGAGCTTAATGAGAGGTAGTTATTCTGATTCATAGAAAGATATATTCTGATTCAATAAAAGATAAAATAGCTCATAATATATAAATAGTTAGAAGTTGGATCAGATGAAGATAAGAAAGGTTGGTAGATTGGAAAGGAAAAAATAGAAATACAAGAAGAGGCTAGGTACAAATTAGATCAACTCTCCTCTCCAGTTTATTATGTGACTGCTATTCCAAAAGAAGCGGTGCAAAGTCCAGAACAAATAAATAGAGGCAAAACAAAGACTGCTCATACAGATAAAAATTCCTGTGAACCATATGTTCCAAAACCACTTCATGCTGTGTGTTTAAAACATCCTACTGCTTATTTGTTGAACTTAATAGGAAGGCTTACTGGTATTCCATACAGAAGCTTAAGGAGAAAAGTTAGTAACATTTTCAAATTGACTCTCAAATGATAACCAGACTTAGTATTTTAGAATCCTTCTTCTAATTCTCATCACATCACTCTTCCCTTTTTTCAAAAAATTTGTTACGGTCCACACTTTAATACTTCCATCACAAAGAAGGAAGTTCCTGATTGGTGGTTTGCAGATGCAGGATGGTGATGATATCACCAGCTTGTTTGGATTATGCAGTCCAAGCTGCCCCAAATTAACACACTAAAAAGAAATAATACAGAGTACCCTAACTGAAATTAACACACAGCTGCCCTCCCATCTAAATAAATATCAGAAAAGGAAAGATCCTTGAATTCTGCCTTAACTGAAGCCCAAAGAGCTGCTCCAAATTTTACTTTCCCCAGAGCTCGTCCCCTTAACTGCCTTATGATCTTCAAGATATATATATAATATATATATATATATATATATATATGTGTGTGTGTGTGTGTGTATTTACATCTCTAGCTCTACAATGTAATGGAGGATTCGTCATACACATTCCACTGCGCAAGTGATCACTGAACATGAACCAGTCATTATAGTCGTGTATGTACCCTTACATTTAATCCAAAAAAGTATCAACACTAGAGGAAAGATTCAAACTTATATAAGCAGCACAAACACTCCAGTCCAGCAGACCGAGGACTTGAAAGCTATAGTAGTGCTATCTGGATAACCTATTAGAATAAGATTCAAGGCGTTCATGACAAGTAAAGTAAGCATATTTTTTTGCTTTACAAAGGACCCCAATAACGAGAAATAGAAAAAATTTACAAATTTTAAAAAATAAAAATAAAAACCCTTCGGAGAACTTTCTACTCTTTCCTACATTTTTGTTCAGCAACCAAACAGAGCATATCACATAATCTTCAACAAAACCAAAGAGAGACAATAAGAAGTTCATAAAGACGCTATACTTTGCAACTAAACGTCACTAATTCTCCAATTTGGACAATATTTTTCCATTGGAAAGAGAATGTAGCAAGTAAAACTGCACCAAAACACTCCACAACAACACACATGACCTGTTCGACAAAATTCCTCACAGACACAGAGAAAGAAGCAAGAAATATGACTAGAGCTGTACCTAGAGAGGTTGAGGCGGCAACGGAGAACCGGCGGGAGAGGTTGCAGGGGAAGAAGGGACTGCGGCGGAAGGGCAGGTCACGCGGCTTGGGAAGGAGACGAGCACAAGGAGAGAGAAGAGGTGTTAGGAGAGGGGAAGAAGAGGAGGGGAAGTGGCGGGCGAGGCGAGAGAGATGAAGAACCGTTAGCGCTGGTGTTGTTGCCATTGGCTATTGCTCAGTCTCTCTCAGTCGTCAAGTTTAGAGAGCTTTCCTTTGCTCTATTATTTTTTTTCCTTTTTTCATTTTTGTATTTGTAATTATAATGAATGAGCTTTGCTCTGTTTTTAACCGGTACAGGCGGAAAATCTAGAAAAACAATGTGAGCCGTTGTCAAATCTAGTGATGGCATAAATTCCGGTCCGGCCGGTTTCCGACCTAATTGGGAGAGAGTTCGGGAGAAAATTATGGGCGGGTACGTGATTCTCAAATTGTAAAAGTCCCCAGTTGGGGATGGACCAGAGATGGTATTGTTATCCTTATCCTCATACCCAACCCGATAAGTAATAGAGCCTCATTTAGAACTCTGATGAAATTTTTGATATAATTTAATAATAACTATTACAGAATATTACTCTCACAACAGGAGGACTCTATATGAGCTCTATATTTGCTATAATTTTATATACGTGCTATTTTCATAATATAAAAATTTATTTTGCTTTAATTTATATTATGGTATGTTAATTTTATTTTTTTGTGAACATTTCAAAAAAAAAAAAATTGGACAAGATTTGAAAGTCTTATCTATTTTTTAAAAACCTTGACTGTTGCCTTGAAAAAAAAAAAGAAGAAGAAGCCTTTTTCGTCTAAAAACCCAAATACAAACCTTATCTAGCCCATCCCTTTTATTGGTAACATTAAATAAAAAATAAAAGAAAGAAGAAACAGCCATTGGTCAACAAGTGAGTTTGAGGAGCTGCAGTCGCAAGGCAAGTCACCAACAACACACATGGGATGCTTGAGTTCCAAATTTTGCTTCCCTTTGATGAGCTCTCACCAAATTGAATCAAGGGATGCAACCTCCAAATTCACCACACTAAAGCTTCTCCTTGGAAGGATGAGATTACAAGGAAGGCTTAAGTGTGCTAGCACAACCCCCTTGTAATGGCTAGCCACTTTGTGTACAAAGGGAAGACCTTGATTTTATCTCTTTCTCTTGCCTCGTACAAAGTGAAACCCTAAAGAACCCTAAGTCAGAGCTTGGCTTGTATAGCCTTGTCACTTAAGTTGGGTCATCACATGACCCCATTTCCCATGAGTTGGGTCAAACCCAATACCCATATGGTGTGGCAGGCTCTTTTATGTTTCTTGGACTTGTTGTGCTTCTCAATTTAAGTTGTCACATACAACTTAATTTTAGATGCCCAAATGGGTCCAAGCCCAAATGTAAGACCCGTGTCTTGGGGAAACAAGAACGGCGAGCAATCCCATATCACTCAGGGAGGGAAAGGTGAAGTGCTTTAAATGTGTGGACACTTCTCTTCCTAGCACGAGGCCATTTGGGAGCTCACTGACTTCAGATTCTTAGGAACTCCGTAGTTAAGCGAGTTGGGGGTTAGAGCAATCCCAGGATGGGTGACTCACTAGGAAGTTGCTTGTGAGCTCCCAAAACAAAACCGTAAGGGCGAGAGGGGGGCCTAAAGCGGACAATATCGTGGTAGGGGAGTCGGGTCGTGACAAATGGTATCAAAGCCAAACTCCAACTGGAAGTGTGCCAGCGGGGCACGCTGGGCCCCAAGTGGGGTGGATTGTAAGACCCGTGTCTTGGGGAAATAAGAACGGTGAGCAATCCCACATTGCTCAGGGAGGGAAATGTGAAGTGCTTTAAATATGTGGACACTTCTCTTCCTAGCACGAGGCCTTTTGGGAGCTCACTGGCTTCGGATTCTTAGGAACTTCGAAGTTAAGCGAGTTGGGGGCTAGAGCAATCCCAGGATGGGTGACCCACTGGGAAGTTGCTCGTGAGTTCCGAGAAACAAAACCGTGAGGGCAGAGAGGGGGGGCCCAAAGCGGACAATATCGGGTCGTGACACCAAAGGGCCTTGAAACCCGATTTATATTTCATGCTCATTTCACATCTTATTAAATCAATGTGATTAATCAACTCTTTAATTAATGTTGACCTGTTGCGTAGATTCAGCTGCACCAAAATGGGTTCAACTGCATCCTCAACTTGTGATACTCGCAAGTGCACGAGCCGTTCGGTAGTATAGCATATGTAAGTGCGAGGTCGATTCCACAGGGATTGGTGATTGAATGATCCAATTCAATTTTCCTACACAAAACAAAAATGAAAACAAAAGAAACAAACAAGAAGAAAGAATGTACATTACAAGAAAAATAAATTACAACTAAGAAAACATTAAGGAAACTAAGAGAACTTTGAGGAAGAAAGGAAGTGTTTGAGAACTTTGAGGAGGGAGAAGAAAGTGTTTGAGAGATTTTTGGGAGCTTTAGAGAAGGGAGAAGTGTTTGAGAGATTTTGAGACTTTTGGAAGAAAGGAAGTGGTGTTTGGGAACTTTGTGAATTTGGAAGAGAGCGGTTGAGAACTTGGAGGATGTTTGTGAACTTGGAGAATTTGAGAATTTAGGGAAGGAAGAGAAAGGTGTTTGTGAAGTGTTTGAGACATGGAGACTTTTAGAGAAGAAAGTAGAGAGATGTTTGAGAACTTTGTGGATTTTGGAAGAACATGTGTTTGAAAGCTTTAGAGAATTTGATGAAGGAAATGGGAGAAGTGTTTGGGAAGTGTTTGGAGAAGAGAGTGTTTGAAGAATTTAGAAGAAGAGAAAGGAAAAGTGTTTGAGATTTAGTACAAAGAAAATTTAGTAGAATGATCTTATTACAACAATTGAGAACTACAAAGGGAAACTAAGAGAATTTGAGGGAGAGAAGGGAAGGGAGCTCTAGAGAAGTGTTTGAGAGCTCCCCCCCTTGGGGTTGTGATTACAAGTTTAGAGAACTTCCCTATTTATAGGCTTAGGGGAGATGAAAATCTGAATATACAATTGAATTCACTAACCACACTAACTTCACCTAACACACAACACTTAATTCACCAACCTAACCTAACACACAATTGCATTTGAAAACAATTCCTCTTGTCTTTAGGCTTAGTGTTGCATCATCCACTTCAACATCTTTCAATTCATTTGGTTGCTGCAAAATTCCACTCAATTATAGGAATTGAATATCCTTCACCTAACTTCCCCACAATCAATAACACCTCATGCATATGTCATGCATGACAATGCATTGCAGTCTTCTTTTGGGCTCGTTTTGGGCTTGTGGCTCCATTCTGAAAAATCTGGAAAAATATAGATCTTGAAGCTCTTTGTCTTATCTTTCCAAGCATATGCAGCCCAACTCAAGGAAAAATCGGAAAGGCCTTCAAATGTGATTTTTGGCCCAGTAACGCAGATGCTGCCGAATTTGACCTTAAGTTGCCAAAACATGTATAACTTTCTCTAGAAGACTCGGAATCATGAACCGTAAAATTCTACAGAAACTAGACTTCCGTAGCTTTCCAATGATGTATGGCTCATTATCTGGTTCTTCTTGAGCAAGTACAGTCCAATCCGTGAAGTTGGCTGATCTGCAGACACCGTTTTGAGCTAATTTGTCTCCAAAATGCAATTAGTGAGTCTCAAGCTTATTACACTGAAACAAACACAAAACTTATTAAAAGCACAAGTTGAACTCAAAAACATAACTAAATCATAAGTTAGAAGGGTACAAAATAATATGTAAATATGCACTGATCATGACCCAATCAACTAATCCCTATAGTCATTGATTTAATTATCATCCTAAATACTTAGCCAAAGAGTACTTTACGTGAGTACGATCTATTGGGTTATGAATGGTGAGGCAATGTGCGATATGTTAACCTTTATCTAAAACGACATTATTTCCCTTATTATTTAACTTCGATAGTTAGTTATTTAACTTCGAGATTTTAGGAAAAGTCGGGATTTGAAGCGTGGAAAAGGGAAAGTCCTATGTTTGGCAATCCAAAATCTCAAGTTGAAATTGTATGAAAATAGATGCAATTGTGAAATTCTCGACCGAGCTGGAATTGAGATTTTCTGCACACCCAAATCTCCTCAATAAAGGGCAGGCCTCATCTACGTCTTCTACAATGAGAGACAAAAACAAAGAGAGAAGACGGGCAAATCTAACTTCAGTTTTCCATTTGTTTCGTTGCCATTCGATTTTATGTCTCTTAACTCATCTTTTTGATATGATGGAAGCATGCTGATGAGCACAAAATAAATACAAGTTTTATCCTTAAATTTATATTTGTTAGTATTTTCTTTTGTATTATGTAAATTTATTAGAGTATTTGTATTGACTATTTTCAATCTTTATTTTTGTATTTAATGAGTGGTTGTATGTAGATATTAAGTGTCTTCCACCAATGGCATGAGGAGGAGGAGGAATAAGCAATGTGTTGCAAAAAGAGAGGAAGAACTCAATTTGGATTTGATGACTTTGCCTTTTACAGCTCATGCTGTACAGTCCATTTGCAGACCTGAAAAATGAATTTTCCCATGCTCAAATGAATAAATATCCTTCATGACACTTGTTCAATAAGATGTCGACTAAAACATATCCAAAAATTGGAGCAATTGGATAAAAACTCAATCAACAGGCTGTCAAACACCAAGACAGGTTCATGACTTTGCCTTTTACAGCTCATGCTGCACAGTCTATTTGCAGACCTGAAAAACGAATTTTCCCATGCTCAAATGAATAAATATCCTTCATGACACTTGTTCAATAAGATGTCGACTAAAACATATCCAAATATTGGAGCAATTGGATAAAAACTCAATCCACAGGCTGTCAAACACCAAGACAGGTTCTAGAAGACAGCTTGCATATGTAGCTGGAATGAAAGGGACTTCATGCTTCTATAAATAGGCAGCAACTCAAGAGAGAAAGGGTGCAGAAATTCAAGAGTGATACACAGCAGAACGGAAGAGAGAAAAGAGAGAGAAACAAAAGAGAAAGAAAGAGAACAAGGATGGAAAGGAAAGAACCGAGAGCTAATAACTCTCTTAAAATTGTTCTTCACCTTTCTTAGTTCTCATTTAATTCATGTATTTTAGTTTCTTTGTTTTGTTTTAATTATTCATTATGTCTAGCTAAATTACTTAACTAAGGTTGGATGAAACACCATTATTAAATAAAGTTCTAGTTTTTATCTTCAATTCTCAAATATTGTGGTGTTCAATGATTATAATTTTCACTTCACATGATTAATAGATTAATATTCTTTTCACCACTTCTATCATGTATTGTGACATATAACATGTATTTGTGGTAGTTAAGAGTTTGGATTAATCTATTAATTCATCCTTGGTTTATATTTCTAGTTTACAAATTTCTTTGATATTTTGTTATTCAAATAAACTTTTTCACATAGGATGCTTAGGAAACTTTGATCCTTTGTAGTTAAATAATTTTGTTTACATATTATGCTTAGAATTTGTACTTATGAAGGGAAGGAAAATTTACTTATGATCTAAAGTACAAGCTTAATTGATAAATCTTGAGAAAGCAGTAGATTGATTTCTAGATTTCTACTCCATGGGAATTGAAAGATAAATAATTAGGATCTTATGGAATAATGGTGTGGATTCTAATACCTTAGTTATTTTTTCTCATAAATTTAAATCTTAATTTCAGTTTATTGTCATTTCCATATTTGTTTCATGCTTTATTTAATTTTCTTTATCAACAAACAAATCACCATTTGAATCAACTAGGTTGGCAATGAAATTAACTTGGGTATAATTGGTTTTCTATCTTTACACGCAATCCCTTGGGTACGATCTCGCTCTTACACGCTTATGCTATATTCGATTCGTGCGCTTGCGAGTTTATAAATTTTAAAAAGACACCGCTTTTGGTGACAACAAGTTTTTGGCGCCGTTGCCGGGGATTGCAACGGAAAACTAATCAAATTTTGGTTAATTAAATTCTTCCACTAGTTATAATTTAGTTTTGTAATATATATAAAAAAGAAATTTTTTTTTTAAAAACGAAATTATAAAAAAAAAACTTAGATTTTGTCAATTATCTTGTTTCTATTGTAATATATATTAAACTTTTATAAATAAAAAAACGAAAAAAAAAAAATTCAGATTTTGTCAAATCTCTTGTTTTCTATTGTAATATCACTGTGTATTAATTTTTCGCTTCTTTGTTTCAGTTGTATCATCTAAGCTTCTTTTGGTGTAGCCTTGAACTTGAAAGAAGTTTCATATTTTATTTTATTTTAAGAAAGTTCATTTCTTTTTCTTTATGTCAATTTGTGTGCTTGTTTTTGCTTGAACTGATTTGTGTGTTTGTTTGTTTTTACAGGTATCATAAGATTTTATTAGAGGAGTGAAATTAAAGGTGCGTCTAGGACACCTGGTAAGAAAATTCTAATTCTTCTTTTAAATTCTTGCTTGAATTTTCTTTTTGTTTTATTTTTATATTGTTTTTCTCGCATATAAGTAATTAGTAAATTTAAAACTTATAGGCCCTTCTTGAAAGATGTTAACTTGTGGTAACTCCAGTGAATAACTTCTAAACATTACAGTGTCTAGGAAAGTTCTTTAAGGAGGCACCTTCGGTGTTTAAGAAGGACTGGGTTTTAAGTGGGACCATTGTGACCCCTCCACCCTTCCCGAAAAGACCTGGCTGTGATTTTTGGAAGCCTTTAACTGGTCATCCTTAAGTTTGCTCTTAAGAGGAGGATTTGTTTAGAGCTTTTAAATAAATAAATAAATAAACCTATATTTTTATTTTTATTTTTTTTGTGTGTGGTTATTTTTGTATTTTCTTGTTTGTTTTATGTTTGGTCGTCGTTCTCAAAATTTAAACTTAGAGCCTTTCGACCCAGAAATTGAAAGGACGCTTAGGGAAGAACGAAAACCTAGGATTGTGATAACCAACCCTCTGTTTGAGATGGCAGAAGCTAAGCAGAAAAAACTCTCTTGGAGTGCTTTGCTCCTGTCACCACTAATTCCCCATCTTGCATAGTGTTGCCTAACACCAATGCAACCAGCTTTGAGTTGAGAGCTCAAGTCATTCAACTTTTGCCCAATTTCCATGGTTTAGATCGAGAGGATCCTTACATGCATGTCAAAGACTTTCTTGAAATTTGTTCAACTTTCAAATTTCAGAACTTTTCTGATGAAAGTGTCCGAACTCCGTCTCTTCCCATTCTCTTTGAAAGATAAGGCCAAGTCATGGCTCAATTCCCTTCCTTCTGGTTCCATAACTTCTTGGGACCAACTTGTACAAAAATTATTGGCAAAATTTTTCCCCATGTCTAAAACCAATGGGCTTAGGAGAGAAATTTCTGAGTTTAGACAAAGTGAAAGCGAACAATTTTACGAAAGTTGGGAAAGGTTCAAAGACCTTATTCTTAAATGTCCCCACCATGGTTTTGAAAAATGGCGTTTGGTTCAATCCTTCTACAATGGGCTAACTCAAACTAGTCGCAATATGATTGAATCTATGAATAAAGGAGCTTTCTTACAACTTAGGGAAGTTGCAGCTTATGAATTCCTTGTGAACTTATCCGTGAATTCTCAACAATGGGATTTTTCCAACACCCCTGATAAGCAAATTAGGGAACCTAAGAAAGGAGGGATGTATGAAGTCAGAAGCGATTCTGATCTTGGGATTAAAATAGAGAGTTTGACCCGTAAAGTTGAGGCTTTAGCATTGAGCCAAAACATGAACTCTGTCAACAAAGTCCACACTGAGATTTGCTCTTTGTGTTGTAGCCCAACGCATTCAGAACAAACATGTCCTTCTAGTCATGGTTATGCTGAGAACAATGAACAGGCAAATGCACTCAATTATTATAGGAACCAGTTTCCTAGTCCATTTTCTGAAACATACAATCCAAATTGGAGGAATCACCCAAATTTCTCTTGGAGGTCAAATCAACCTCAAATTTCTGGAGGAAACCCATCTCAAAATAATCAGTTTCGTCAACCTCCTATCCCTCACTCCACTCCACAGTTTGTTGCAACACAGCAACAACAATCATCCTCTTTGGAGGATTCAATCCAAAAATTCATGCAATTAACTGGTCAGGCTATTAATGATGTCAAAGCTTCCACCCAACAAAATACTCAAGCCATCTCAAAGTTAGAACAACAAATAGGCCAGTTAGCAACTGTTGTGGGAGAGAGAGAGAAAGGTAAGTTTCCTAGTCAGCCTGTGCCGAATCCAAAAGATCAATTTGTGATTCATAACCCATCAAGTTCTCCAAATTCTAATGAACATGTTCAAACCATCACCACTCTTAGATCTGGAAACAGATTGGTAATCAGGATTTAGAGCCACACTTGAGGGATAAGAATGAGTTAAAAGATGTAGAAACACAAAAGTCTAATGAGAGTCATCCACATGCATTATCATCAACTCCATCTGATCCTCCTAGGAATTTCATTCCAAAAGCTCCATTTCCTCACCGGTTAGCAAATTCAAAGAAGAGTGCACAATTTGGTGATATCCTAGAGGTGTTTAAGCAAGTTCAAATCAACATCCCATTCCTAGATGCAATCAATCAAATTCCTTCCTATGCTAAGTTCTTAAAAGATCTTTGTACATTCAAGAGGAAGACAAATGTTCCAAAGAAAGCCTTTCTAACTGAGCATATCAATTCCATCATTGAGAATAGGATTCCTATCAAATACAAGGACCCCGGTTGTCCTACCATCGCTTGCATGATAGGTGATCACCATATTGAAACGGCTTTGTTAGACTTAGGGGCAAGTGTGAATTTATTGCCATACTCAATGTATAAACAATTAGGCTTAGGAGAGATTAAACCAACTAAGATATGTCTCTCTTTAGCTGACAGATCTCTGAAAATCCCTAGAGGCATTGTTGAAGATGTTTTGATCAAGGTTGATAAATTCTACTTTCCTGTAGATTTCATTGTCCTTGATACACAACCTGTACCTTCAGGTCAAAAACAAATTCCAGTCATCTTAGGCCGTCCATTCCTTGCCACATGCAATGCAAATATCAATTGTAGGAATGGATTAATGAATATCTCATTTGGCAATATGACTGTTGATTTTAATATTTTCAACATAAGCAAGCAACCACCAGATGATGAAGGGATTAGTGAGACCAGCTTGATTGAAACTATGGTGGAAGATTCTTTTCATTACTCTAGCATTAAGGACCCATTAGAGGCATGCTTAGCTCATTTTGGGGCTAACTTTGACTTCGAAAAATCTTTTGATGAAGTCAATGCATTGTTAGATTCTGTTCCGTATATTGAAACGCCCACTTGGAAACTTAAGGTTGAACCTCTTCCTCTTTCCACGTCACCCCCACTTCCTTCCATCATAGAGCCCCCTAAGCTGGACTTAAAGCCATTACCTGATACTCTCAAGTATGTGTTCTTAGAGTCTTCTGAAACCTTGCCTGTAATCATAGCTTCGGACCTTAATAACAAACAGGAAGGTAAACTTGTCAAAATGCTTAAAGAACATAAGGAAGCCATAGGGTGGTCTATAGCTGACATTAAGGGTATTGCTCCTTCTATTGTCATGCATAGGATTCACTTAGAAGACAATGCCAAGAATTCCCGAGAACCACAAAGGCGGCTGAATCCTTCCATGAAGGATGTTGTTAGAGATGAAATATTAAAGCTTTTAGATGTTGGGGTGATATACCCAATTTCTCGCAGTAAGTGGGTGAGTCCTGTGCAAGTGGTGCCAAAAAAGTCTGGTATCACAGTTGTCAAAAATGAGAAAAATGAGCTCATTCCTACACGAGTCCGAACTGGATGGCGTGTATGTATCGACTATCGAAAGTTGAATTCTGTCATGAGGAAAGACCATTTTCCTCTACCTTTCATTGACCAGATGTTGGAGAGATTAGCGGGTCATGCATATTACTGTTTCTTGGATGGTTATTCTGGATATAACCAAATTCCTATTGCACCCGAGGATCAAGAAAAAACTACCTTCACATGCCCTTTTGGAACATTTGCCTATAGACGCATACCCTTTGGGTTGTGTAATGCACCTGCTACATTTCAGCGGTGTATGGTCTCTATATTCTAGATATGGTAGAACGATTCTTAGAAGTTTTCATGGACGATTTTTCAGTATATGGATCATCGTTTGATGAATGTTTGCACCATCTTTCTCTGGTATTAATTCGTTGCAAAGAGAAGAATCTTGTGCTTAACTGGGAGAAATGTCATTTCATGGTAAAAAAAAGGGATAATGCTAGGACATGTAATTTCCTCTGATGGTATAGAAGTTGACAAAGCCAAGGTAGATTTGATTTCAAATCTTCCACCTCCACGAACTGTGAGAGAAATTAGATCATTCCTAGGCCATGCTGGATTTTACCGTAGGTTCATCAAGGATTTTAGCAAAATCTCTCGTCCTTTGTGTAGCTTGCTTGCCAAAGATTCTGCTTTTATCTTCAGTGATGATTGCAACCATGCTTTTGAAAAACTCAAGGCACTTTTGACTTCTGCACCCATCATTCGTCCTCCAGATTGGAGTGTTCCTTTCGAAATCATGTGTGATGCTTCTGATTATGCGATTGGTGCCTCTCTTGGGACAGCGGATTGCCAAGCTCCCCCATGTCATTTACTACTCTAGTAGAACTCTTTCTGATGCCCAACTCAATTATTCTACCACTTAGAAAGAACTGCTAGCAGTTGTCTTTGCCTTAGACAAGTTTAGATCTTATCTTTTAGGATCTAAAGTCATTATCTACTCAGACCATGCAGCGTTGAAGTACCTTTTGTCTAAAAAAGATGCTAAACCTCGTCTTATCCGTTGGGTTCTTTTGCTTCAAGAATTTGACATTGAAATTCGAGATAAAAAGGGTTCTGAGAATGTTGTAGCAGACCACTTGTCTAGACTAATTGTTGAGTCTAGTGAGGATTCCATTCCAATCACTTGAAACATTTCCTGACGAGCAGCTTATGCATGTCTCATCCATTCCTTGGTTTGCTGATATCGTAAATTATCTTGTTACTAGTGAGATGCCCTCTCATTGGTCAAAGCAAGATAAATCAAAGTTTTTAGCTATGGTCAAACATTTCTTTTGGGATGATCCTTATTTATTTAAGTATTGCCCCGATCAGATCATAAGGAGATGCATTCCAGAATATGATCAGACCAATATCCTATCCTTTTGTCATGACCAAGCTTGTGGTGGTCACTTTAGTGCCAAGAAAACTGCCGCTAAGATCCTACAATGTGGATTTTACTGGCCTTCTCTTTTTCGTGATGCTTATTCATATTGTAAAGCTTGTCAGCGTTGTCAACAATTAGGGAGTCTCTCTAGAAGAAACATGATGCCATTAAACCCTATCCTCATTGTCGATGTATTTGATGTTTGGGGTATTGACTTTATGGGACCATTTCCTAACTCTTTCGGTAACTTGTACATTCTTGTTGGAGTTGATTATGTGTCTAAATGGATTGAGGCAGTTGCATGCAAAACAAATGATCATAATGTTGTGGTCCGCTTCTTGAAAGAAAATATATTTTCTCGTTTTGGTTCACCTCGTGCTATTATTAGTGATGGAGGTAAACATTTCTGTAATAGGCCATTTGAGCAATTAATGAAACAATATGGCATTACACATCGAGTTGCAACTCCCTATCACCCCCAAACGAGTGGTCAAGTTGAAGTGTCAAATAGGGAGATCAAGCATATTTTAGAAAAAGACAGTTAATCCTAGTAGGAAAGATTGGTCTTTAAGACTCACTGATGCTTTGTGGGCTTACCGTACATCATTCAAAACTCCCATAGGAATGTCCCCATACAGACTAGTGTATGGAAAGGCATGTCATTTGCCTGTTGAGTTAGAGCATCGAGCCTCCTGGGCTGTGAAGCAACTTAATTTTTCTCTAGATAAAGCAGGAATTCAAAGAAAACTCCACCTCAATGAATTAGAAGAAATTCAAAATGATGCATATGATTGTGCTAAATCATATAAAGCCCGGATGAAGGTGTTTCATGACAAACAAATTTTGCGAAAAATGTTTGAGAATGGTCAGAAAGTCCTTCTGTATAATTCTCATTTGCATCTTTTTCCTGGTAAACTAAAATCTCGTTGGTTGGGCCCTTTTATTGTTCGTACTGTTTACCCTCATGGAGCTATTGAGATTGAAAATCCCAAAAATGGAGACATATTCAAAGTGAATGGTCAAAGACTGAAACCATTTTTTGAGTTGAAATCCCCAGAAGTAGAGGGGATACTTCTTAACAATCCTGCTTTATCACGAACTTATTATTCTGCGTGTCTGGATAGATTTTAGTTTTCTTTTTGTGTGTTTTGATTCATTTTGGTCTTTATTTATTTTTGCTTGGATTTTTTTATATATATATTTATTGTCTTTTATTCTGCAATGGATAAATACCAAGGGGATTGGCACGCATATTTTCCAGGTATTATCTTTCTATATCATTTACCCTCTTATTTCATACATTTTCTATGCTTTGATTTTGAAACATTAAAGACAATGTTTGATTTAGGTTTGGGGGTAAGGTTTAGAAGTTTTGTTTTGTTTTATTTTTATTTATTTAATTTTTTAAGTTAATTCTGAATTTCTTGTTTCTCTTTTATTACTGTAATTCTTGCTTTCTTTTACTTGTTTATGTATTTAATTTGTTGTTAAGTTTGGAAAGTAGATTGCTTCATGATTGCACACACAGAAATTTGGCTCAAACACTTATTCATTTCATAAACATGTGATTACATACACAAATGTGAAAAATGCATACATAAAATTTCTCAATCACATGTTTGTTTCCAGATTCTGAGCTAGCTGAGGCTTCTGCTAATTGCCTCTATCTGCTCGCACTTGTAGAATCTGCAGCAGCTCTACATGCTCCTCAATTTTCCCCTGCACTGTTTCCACTTGCTTATTGGCACGGTGAGAGCCGTTTCTGGAGTCCGCCACCAGAGCTTTCAAGGAGGCCACCTCCTCACTCAGTGCTGCACACTCTCGTGTCCTCGCCAGGAGTCGCATGCCCAGATTGGTAGACGAGACCGCCTGGAGCACAGTGAGATTGTGGGACTCATCCACCGCCATCCTGCGAGACCTACGTGCCACATGCAGATGATCTGCTGGAGTGAGTTTACTGTCAATCAATGTTCCCAGGCAGCACTGACCCTGTTCGGCATTGCCTCAGAAAGGTTCGGTATTGCCTCAGCAAAGTTTGAGGCTGTGCCATGATGATATGTGGAGTTTGGGAAGACAGAGGTTGGAGGAGCCCTTATCTGGGCATTTGGTGGTGCAAGTGATAACTCAAGGTTGAGGTCATCAAGGTGAGTGCATGAGGATGCCATTTGTTTTGCTTCTGAATTTTTTGATGTTTTTCCTTAAGTTTGCAGGAAGAAATGCTGGGTATCATCCGCTTGTAGAGGCGTGGTTTAAATAGGCATATGCTGATGAGAGAGAGCCAACACCATTTCGGATTTCCCGGGCATGCTCGACCTAATCGCTTCAAGGGGGAGCACCTTTACTTTCACTTTACTTTACTTTTTTCCGTGTTTTCTTGTGTTTTATGTTTTTGCCCGTTACTTTCATTTTCTAGTGCTTTGTGTTTTTACCTTTCCCTTTCGGCTATCATTTTTGTCTTATTTTAGTTGGGAAGTGTGTTTTCTTTTTCTTTTACTTCTTCTTTTTCTTTTTCTTTTTTTTTCTGCAACCTTACTCTTTTATTTCCGAAAAAAGAGAAATAACAAAAACCAAAAACCACAAAATAAAATAAAAACACCAATAATGTTGTAGAAATCATTTCTTCTCGGTTGTTGGTGTCTCGACCATTGGAGCTTTGAGTTTGGCCCTCTGGCTGTCCTCTTCCAGGGCTTCACGCACAGCCTCTTGGGGCTCACCACTTGAGTTCCCAAAGATCGCAATTTTAGCTTGAGCGTAACTACTCTCGCGATCTACTTGTTTGCGTTTACCCGGTCGGTCTAGGTCTTCCAGCTGCTTTCGCATGTCGCGAGAATACAACTCTACCATCTTTGTTAGGCTTTTATTCTCGTCCCGCAATACTTCTAGCTGGTGTCGATTCACCTCCACTATCCTTGCCCTCTCCCTTTTCAAGCTTTTTATAGCAGTCTGACACTCTTCAACCATACTTCGCTCCGCCGCCAACTGACCTTTCAGCACCTCTACCTCATGGGACTTCGCAAGTAGGCGATGTCCCAAACTTGCGACACATGCTGGACTCTCTGCACGCTCAGTGCTAGGGCATCACTCGTGACCCGGTTGTCATCCCTTGTCCCGAACACACGTATATCTTTAGGAGTCACTAAATTTCTACCAACTCCAATGGCAACATCGTTGTCCAGGAGTATTGAGTCATTGACAGTCACAGGCCCCCGTGAAGAGGCAAAGTAGGGCACCCATATTGGTGCCGCCGCTTGGCCCCATATGTGAGTCGGTGGAGCTAGGTTGAGATCCAAGGAAAAGGGGTAGGAAGAGGCCATTTGATTTCTCACTCTTTTCTTCTTCTTTTTCTTCTTCTTTCTTTTCTTTTCTTTCTTTCTTTTCTCTTTTGTGTGTTTCTGAGTTTGTGTTTTTCACCATTTCTTTTTAGCTTTTTATAGACTTAGTCTGCTAAACCCTAGCCGCACCCTAGCCCTTATGACTTATCTCTATATGTCGCCGCACCCGTTTCCCAACCCCCCTTAATTGCATTTTCACCTTTCACCACCTTCACGTGAAAAAGTCGTTGCACCTTCCTACGAAACCAATAATTCTGGCTTTGGGGATGTGAAAGTGGCCTCTGCGCGCTGACACGTCCCTCACCTCTTTTTGCCCGTGACGTATCAGGAAACGAGACATCCGGCCCCCTTCTCTCTTTTCAGAAATCTCGTTCCTTGCGCTTCTGACAACGCTTCTTTGTTTTCTTTAATTTTTTAATAAATAACAATAAAATAAAATTGTTTGGGCTTTCGTTTGGGTTGGGTTTTAAAATTGTTTTGGACGTTCTCATGGGCTGGATTTCTGCATGCGTAGAACTGTTGTTAGGGCTTACTGTGTTATTTGGTTTGATTTTGTTCCGTTTGTTTTTGTTTTGTTTTTGCAACTAAATTGTAGTTTTAATTCTTGTTTGTTCTTTTATGTAAATCCCTTTCATTTCTTATTATAACTTCACTAATGCCTAAATTCTTCAACATTGAGGACAATGTTTGATTTAGGTTTGGGGGTAAGGTCTAGAAGTTTTGTTTTAAAATTTTTAGGGTAGTTTTGTTTTTATTTTTATTTTATTTCAAAAAAAAAAATGGTGTTATCTCTAGATTTTTATGCTTACTATCATCAAATCAGATTTAACACTCATGAATGATTTTTACGATTGGAAACATATGATTAAATTTTAAACCCATAATTTTAGTTTTTTCACTTATTTCTATTTAGTGGATAATTCATGAGTTATACTTTGAACTCTCACATGCACATCAACACTTTAGTGAGAATGAAAGAAAAGATCAATTATAGTTAACTTTGTTGTTTTAAGTAGAGTTAGATGACATTGCTCTTGATTGACCTTGGCGTAAAAAAATAAATAAATAAATAAATAAAATAATAATAATGATGTTAATTTATCCATAGTTTTACTTAGTAACCGGGCCTCTTGCCTAAACAGCAGCGAGTGTTCGCGTCAAACGGTAAAGTTTTGAGGTAAATACATTTTGTGACTAGTTTAGTTCTGTAGCCTTTTTAACTCGAGTTAATAAGCCCTTAGGGGTGTTTCTACACCTAATGCCTTAAAACCTTTGGTTTGAGAGTCGTTGGCCTAAATCTCGCTACATGGGTTAATTAGAAAGCTTAATGGAACTAAACATTGCACAGTCACATTCAAAAAAAAAAAAAAAAAAAAAAAAAAAAAAAAAAAAAAAAAAGAAGAAGAAGTATATAAATGCCTTGGTTAGTTATTTGCACTGAATTTTGATAATGATTGAAATAATGAGGTTACTGTGATTGAAATTGACTTTTGTCTCTAAAATATGTTGGTTCACTTAAACACCAAAGGAAACAAATGAAAAATTTACTAAATGATTATAAGTGATCAAGACTTTATATGAGGATTAATTTGAAGCGTGTTTGCTCTTTTAAAAAATTGTTCATGAATTTTCAATCCAGATAGCTTTGATGATGGTTAAGCATTTGTTTAAATTTTCAATTTTGTTGTAGTATAAATTTTTTAATCTCTCATTTTGATGTTTGTGGGTATCATCATGAAAGCCCTCACGAGACTATACTCGTCCACTAGGGTAACCTAGGGGTTTAAAGGCTTGTTGCATATGCTAAATGCAATCGAGATCCCTGCGAAAGTGGTTTAGTTTTCTTTTCTACCTAGTTTTTATTTTCTTTTGCTCGAGGACTAGCAAAATATAGGTTTGAGGGGTATTTGATGAGCACAAAATAAATACAAGTTTTATCCTTAAATTTATATTTGTTAGTATTTTCTTTTGTATTATGTAAATTTATTAGAGTATTTGTATTGACTATTTTCAATCTTTGTTTTTGTATTTAATGAGTGGTTGTATGTAGATATTAAGTGTCTTCCACCAATGGCATGAGGAGGAGGAGGAATAAGCAATGTGTTGCAAAAAGAGAGGAAGAACTCAATTTGGATTTGATGACTTTGCCTTTTACAGCTCATGCTGTACAGTCCATTTGCAGACCTGAAAAATGAATTTTTCCATGCTCAAATGAATAAATATCCTTCATGACACTTGTTCAATAAGATGTCGACTAAAACATATCCAAAAATTGGAGCAATTGGATAAAAACTCAATCCACAGGCTGTCAAACACCAAGACAGGTTCATGACTTTGCCTTTTACAGCTCATGCTGTACAGTCCATTTGCAGACCTGAAAAACGAATTTTCCCATGCTCAAATGAATAAATATCCTTCATGACACTTGTTCAATAAGATGTCGACTAAAACATATCCAAATATTGGAGCAATTGGATAAAAACTCAATCCACAGGCTGTCAAACACCAAGACAGGTTCTAGAAGACAGCTTGCATATGCAGCTGGAATGAAAGGGACTTCATGCTTCTATAAATAGGCAGCAACTCAAGAGAGAAAGGGTGCAGAAATTCAAGAGTGATACACAGCAGAAAGGAAGAGAGAAAGAGAGAGAGAAAGAGAGAAAGAAAGAGAACAAGGATGGAAAGGAAAGAACCGAGAGCTAATAACTCTCTTAAAATTGTTCTTCACCTTTCTTAGTTCTCATTTAATTCATGTATTTTAGTTTCTTTGTTTTGTTTTAATTATTCATTATGTCTAGCTAAATTACTTAACTAAGGTTGGATGAAACACCATTATTAAATAAAGTTCTAGTTTTTATCTTCAATTCTCAAATATTGTGGTGTTCAATGATTATAATTTTCACTTCACATGATTAATAGATTAATATTCTTTTCACCACTTCTATAATGTATTGTGACATATAACATGTATTTGTGGTAGTTAAGAGTTTGGATTAATCTATTAATTCATCCTTGGTTTATATTTCTAGTTTACAAATTTCTTTGATATTTTGTTATTCAAATAAACTTTTTCACATAGGATGCTTAGGAAACTTTGATCCTTTGTAGTTAAATAATTTTGTTTACATATTATGCTTAGAATTTGTACTTATGAAGGGAAGGAAAATTTACTTATGATCTAAAGTACAAGCTTAATTGATAAATCTTGAGAAAGCAGTAGATTGATTTCTAGATTTCTACTCCATGGGAATTGAAAGATAAATAATTAGGATCTTATGGAATAATGGTGTGGATTCTAATACCTTAGTTATTTTTTCTCATAAATTTAAATATTAATTTCAGTTTATTGTCATTTCCATATTTGTTTCATGCTTTATTTAATTTTCTTTATCAACAAACAAATCACCATTTGAATCAACTAGGTTGGCAATGAAATTAACTTGGGTATAATTGGTTTTCTATCTTTACACGCAATCCCTTGGGTACGATCTCGCTCTTACACGCTTATGCTATATTCGATTCGTGCGCTTGCGAGTTTATAAATTTTAAAAAGACACCGCTTTTGGTGACAACACATGCCTCATCACTCCAGTTTTGTTCCTCTCTTCCTTTCAATCTGACAAGCGTATTTTGACTCTCTCAATCAAGGTAAAAGTTTGAGCTATCATTCTCTCCTCTATCGATGAGTGTATATATTTCTCCTTTTCAGTGCTGCATTGGTTGTTTCTTGATTCTAATTTTGGGGCACGAATTTGAGTTTTGATATAATATGCTGTTTGCTTACAAGTTTTTTTTTTTTTTTTGTTTATGTGATCAATGAGATCAATTATTGATTCTTTTGTTGGATTATAGCTATTTTACATTAAATAATTTGTAAGGGAAAGATGTTTGCACCTTAAGACATGAAGATATTGATGTACTTGTTAGTCCTAAATAGTTGTATAGTATAAAAGGGAAAAATTGAATAAGTATTCTTCTAGTGAAGTTGTTATTGGTAATCCTACTGCATACAAGGGAAAAAATTGAATATCATGTATTCTTTCAAGGAGTGAAATGTTTGCATTTGAGAGAGCTTTGACCATATGAAAAAGTTTACTGAAAGAAAAATAGATAATAGAATGAGCACAATTTTCTATGTATGTAAGTATTGTACAATATTATGAGTGTGTTAAGTGATCCTTCAATAATCTAGGTGTGTTGAGTGGTTTTTGTGTATGCTTTTAGTTTACTCATCCTTTTGATATGATGACAACATACCTTATTTCTACTATTCTTCCTCTCTACCTTTCAATTTGACAAGAGTATTGGCTCTTCTTATCAAGGTAATCTTAGCTATCCAGACATCATTCTCTACTCTTCTTATAATATGATACTTTTATGTCTCAAAATTCATAACGAAGTTTGAATGTCTTCTTTGTGATATGCTTCAAAAGTTTGAAAATGTTTTAATTTGTATGCTTATTGACTTTCCACTAGTTTGCACATTATTCCAAGCATAACAAGACAAGTCATGTAGTCCATTTCTTCATGCTTTAGCTACTTCATGAGTTTTGCAGTCACATTTTTCATATAAGTGTGACTATGAATTAGTATACAAACCGATCTATTTTACTTATAGAGTTTTTTATGCCATAGTCTTATCTGACATCAATTGGTTCACCCTTTGTTATGGTTCTAAGTTAAGTAGATTACATAATAAGATTATTTATACATATAAACATGTATGGCTAGTGGTGATGTAGATAACTTTTTGACACACTTAAGTCGCAAGCGTGCTAGAGATGAAGAAGAAAACAGGAAGAAAATGACAATTATTCTTGGTACAATTACATCTATGATTGCTATTGTTATCACATGGTATAATGAAAATTATTTGGTTAAAGTGCCTTCACGTGATTGGGATGAAGAAAGGCAATGTCGGTTGAACCGTTTATATAATGGGAAGGAGGTTGATTGTATTGAACAATTACGAGTCAGCAAGAAAGCATTTAAGAGTTTATGTACGATTTTGCATGAAATATGTGGATTGGCTCGAACAAGAAATGTTTCTATTGAGGAATCCATTGCTATATTCCTAAAAATACTTGCTCACAACTTGAAATTTATGGTCATTGGTTTTGACTATTATCGTTCTAAGGAAACAATTAGTCGCCAATTTAATGGTGTGTTGCATGCAATGATGAGAATAAGTCAAGAATATTTGAAACTTCAGCCATGTGCTATTGGTGATTTAGAAAGAGACAAGTGGAAGTGGTTTGAGGTAATTTTATTACTAAAGAAAAAAGAATATTTTTTTTTGTCCAAAAAAAAAAAAATTCATGTTATACATTTACCACTTATCTTAAGATGATTTTTGTTTTTTCTTCTTCTATGTCATTAGAATTGTATTGGGGCATTTGATGGAACTCACATTCCAGGAACGGTGTCTGCTAAGGATAGACCAAGATATAGAAATAGAAAGGGCGATATTTTCACCAATGTTTTAGGAGTTTGTGATCCATATCTAAAATCTATATATGTACTATTCGGATGGGAGGGTTCTACTTCTGAAGCTCGTGTTTTGCGAGATGCTTTAGCGAGAGATAATTCGTTTCAAGTTCCAAGTGGTAATTTATTATACTACTTGTTAAACACCCAAAAATTTAGGTATAAATAACTAACAATTCTTTGAAACTTTTTCTATTGTTGATAAGTATTATCTTGTGGATGCGGGATATGCTAATAGACTTGGTTTTTTATCACCTTTTCGAGGACCTAGATATGAATGGACCGGAAACAATTGGCCTCAAAATTATAAAGAGTTATTTAACTTACACCATTCAATTGCAAGGAATTTAATTGAAAAGTCATTTTAGTTGTTTGAAAAGCGATGGAGTATATTGCGTAAGCCTTCATTTTTCAATGTTAAAACACAAATTAGGATTATAAATGCATGCTTTGTGTTGCATAACTTCATTCCAAATCGGGCAACACAATGACCATGTGCTACAAGATCAAGATTTGGGGTTTTTAGCTTCCGTGGATCATGAGATATCAAATCATTCTACATTAAAGAGTAATGCAAATAGGATCACAAGTGTCCATATTACTGATCAATGGACTACTTTTCGGGATACATTAGCAATGCAGATGTTTCATGATTATCAAGCACGAGGAGCCACTAATTCATGATTTTCCAAGCATGATATGTTAATTGAGTCGGAACTATCTCATGTTAAATTTATGTATGAATTGTTAGCATTTTAATCATGTCTATTGATTGTTTTTGTTTATTATTGTTCTTTATTATTTAGCTTCATGTTTCTATTATGTTCTTTATGTTTATTCTATTTATTAATTTTGTAGTTATAATCATTTCAAATAAATAAGATCGATGACGGAAAAAACTAACTAACTAAAGCATAGGAAAAGAAAAGACAAGCAAGGTAATGAAAATGAAGGAGATGACAAAGCTTACTTCCGTAGGAATATACAAATGGAGCGTTCGTTAGCTGATACACTTCGAAGAAGAGCGCTAGATCAGTCACAAAAGAGATGGTAGTTGGAAAGCAGTTGCTTACAACATCGTTGTTGCCACATTGTCTACACAATTCAATATTGAAGTAAGTGCTCATAACATACGAAATTGTGTTAAGACGTGGAAAAGGTATTATGCTATAGCTAGTGATATATTACGTCAGAGTGGATTCAGTTGGGATGCAACAAAAAAGATGATCAATGTAAATGAAGAAAATGTCTGGGATCAATATGTGAAGGTAATTTAATATGCAATTATATATTTTTGTGAATAAAATTTTTGTGGTAAATAAATGGTTATTTATTTTTGACTTTCTACTTGATAGTTCCATGAATATGCTAGACCTTTCCGGTGGAAGGTGATTGCAAACTAGGATGAAATAGTGGATTTATGTGACAAAGATAGAGTCACTGAAAAGGGTGCTGAAACATGTGTAAAAGCTACTGAGGTTATGACCCATGAGACTGAACTCAATAATATTGTTGATTTGGAAGGTGATACACCTAGTTTTGAGAGCTCTCTCGTTGATGATGTTTCACCTAGCTCTAGTAATCCAAAGGAAAGAAATCAAACACCTTCTAATATTTCCCCACCAAAGAAAAGAGGTACTACTAATGTTCTTGTTGACTCAGTCACTAAAATGGCTTCATCTTTGGAACACTTTATCAATGATATTACACAAAAACTTGATCCAACCGAAATATATAATGAATTCATTGCAATTCAAGATGAACAATTGAAGGCATGCACTTGGTTCATAGAACATGAGAAACAGTTTCTCATGTTGAAGGTAATTACAATTGAGGGAAAGAAAGAAAAAAAGGGAATGTTGTTGATGTTTATTTCACCAAGGGCGTAGAGACATTTCACATTCGGTTGACATCTTTCATTTGTTATTTTTATTTTATTAAAACATTATTGGAATAATTGGTTTGACCATTTCACTCTTTTGTTGTCGGTGAATTAAACTTTTTTTAATTGCATTGTTTTTTATAATATGTTGTCATGGTTAGTTGCTACTAAAACTTGTTTATAACAATAGCACCTGTCATGGTTAGTTGCTACAACAGGTACTGCTTTTTTAAACTCATGTTTTATAACAATGCTTGTCATGTATTACCATTTTTTTTATAACGGTATGGTTCATAAATTCATAAATAAATAAAAAGATGTGTTGTAATTTCCGTAGAGAATTCTTTGATAACTATCCAAAATATGTGAATTTGTAATTGTTGGGGTCTTTTTCCTTCAAAAGACTTGGATGGGCTGCCATAAGTAAAGTGCATCAAGCCTTTATGCGCCCCATTCCTTAGTTAGCAAGAACTCCTAGAGTTGGAAATGCAAATGATATTTAATGTTTGAGACAAAATTACGAAAGGGCTTGGCAAAAGAGGTATGAGGGGTGGGAGCTAAAGACCCACAAGTTTGGCAAATGAGAATTCATGTGTTTCCTTGGTGTTGGCTATATGTAAAACCAGCCCTAAGCTCTAAAAGCCTACAGAGGGGGGGGGGGGGGGGGGTGAAGTAGGCTACAGGTCAAGGACCAACCAATTTAAAAAGTTCTTGTTAATTCATACACACACATACAAACAATTAAGTGATTAACAAGGTAAGACAATTAACAGCTGAAAGTAAACAACACAAGAGAGTTGTTGACCCAGAAAACCCAAGTGGGTAAAAAACTGGGAGCACCAAGCTAGGAGAGATCCAATCCACTCATTAAGAAGTACAAGAAAATGAAGGAAGACTTCGCTCAATCTATCACCTATAGGCAACTTCAATCAACCTTTCAGCAAGCACCATTTCTTCATCTCTTTGCAGCAAATCCTCTCAAGAGCACCAAGCTCTAGTTGTATGTAATTTGATGTATGGAGTGAGTTATGGTTTCACAAATTCATCTATCTCAATCATAGAGCATGATTGAGCTAGACGAATAAAACATAAGTGTTGTGATGAATAAACTAGAAGTAATGTATTTGAAGCATAAAGTTTAATTCAACATAACAACAACACAAAAATAGTTTACAGCCGAAATCTTGTAAATGTATACTTGGATAAGTTTATATGTAAACTATCAATCGTATACTCTCAAGTAACATATACTAGCTGAAACAGTTGTAAAGATTGAAGTAAAGAAAAACAGTCAGTCATTAAAGATTTAAAGTCATCTTTGGGGAAGCACTTATGTGAATGCAATCATTCTCATATCCCTCAAGAGTGAGAGCTGTTGGCTGAAGGAAAGAACTCTTTTCAGAGTTTTTCCACCCACTCGGTTTTCATGTCCAGCATGTATCTAGAAAGAAGGCATCAGACATATATTAAAAATGCATGAGTTAAAACTCTAACTAGCAAGACTGTCCGGAAGAATATATATATAGAGCTTTTGACAAAACACTTTGTTACCAAGCCACAGACTTTGAGCAAGGGAGTGGTTCAAGACAACAAAAGAATAAAGAAAGTTTTAGTCCTTTTGTAGATAGAGTAAACTGACAAGCTAGGGAATGAGATAATTTTAAGAAGCATGGGTGTCGCAAGTGGTTTTTTTTTAAAAAAAACAAGATTATTTAATAAACAACCCAATATTTTAGAAGGTGGAAGACAAGGGAATCTTTTAAAAGATAAAATAATTGTCAAGCTTGGATCCACCAAACAAATGCTGTTTGAGAGTTAGTAAATTACTCTCACGTGTTTGTCAGCCTTTTTTGGAAGGGAAGAATTAAAAAATCGTTAAAGTTGAAATAAAGATAAATGTCGCAGCAAACAGGCAAAATTGAAAGTTGGATCAATACACGTGAATATGTATTAATCCAGTGAAAATACATATGAGTTTTACCTTTGGCAGCAACTTGAGGACTGAGATCATCTTCAACTTATTTCAGTCTTAACCTCTAATCTATCTTAGAAACTAAGAATTAATACAATGGTTTTGTAAAAAACCAAGAGAAGAGCCAAACTTAAAAATACAATCCTTACACTATACTTGAGCTTGGGAAGAAGGCTTTTATGAGATTTTTGTGGTTAATGAGGCTTTGACTATGGTGATGGAATGCATAACTTGAGAATTTGAAGGCTATGGTATTTATAGGTATAATTCTTAGAGATGTTTATGAGTTCTAGAGGTAGGAGGATGAAGTAAAGACTTGGGATTTTGTTTGTGTATGTACTTTATAGGGAAGAATCGCTTCAATGAGAGGAGGCTATGGCTGGAGTGCTTGCAACAACTAGAAAGGAGGTGTGATGATTGAAGAAGGGGGTTTATGGCTGTTGGGATGCTTGCAGCAGCCAAATGAGGTGTGATGACTGAAGAATGGGGTTGATGGCTGTTGGGATGCTTGTAATAGCCAAATGAGGGGGCTTGATGGCTGAAGAATGGTCCCCTATGCTTGAGCCATGAATGCCAATTTATAGAGGGTGAGAGTTTCCCTTATTTCCAATAGGTAAAAGGAAGTGTTGGAACCAGCCTATTTCCAATGGTTAAAATGAAGCACTGGACATGCTATTTTTCAACAGGTGAAACTAGGTACTAGAAATTAATTATTTCCTATGGGTAAAAGAAAGTGCCGGAAATAACTTATTTTCAATGGGTAATGCTAGAAAAGGCTTTGTTTCCATCGAGTAATAGGGAGTGCTTGAATAATATCTCATTTGCTTGCCCACATGGGAGAATTAAAGGAATGAGCTTGGACTTTGGTGCTCCTAAGCATCCCAAAGTTTCCAGTATCCAATATTTTCTATGAGCTTTGTGGATCTTCATGCCCATCCACACTACAACCCGCTCAACAAGCCCCAAACATTTACATGACTTGGGTCCACTTAAGCTTGTCGGGGAGTCTGGCAGGAGGAAAGGAAGTTGCTAGGCATGGCATGTTATTTGTGTGCTTATGCTTGGGCTACGTTGTATTGCAGTGGCTTAGGGATGTGTTAGATAATGCTTGATGAAGCAGTAGGCTAGGTGCGCTTAGGCATGTGACATTATTAAACTTTACACGTTTGTACATGAAATAGGTAAACCCGTATTATGACCTCCCAACGTGCCAAATTTTAGTCTTGTTTGGCATGGCGCAAATATCAAAACTTGTTTAGGCACTTCGTAGCCATATTTGATGGGCCTCTACGTACCTTTAATAGCATGATAATGTATTGGGCCTAAAATATGCACGAACCTACCTTGAGATTTTTTGGGCCTCAACAGTAATTTCAGTAATTTTCCAAATTCTACATACATGACATCCAAACACTGAAATTTGAAACTGACGAAATTTGAAATGATGCAATTACAAATTCCGTCATTTACAAATTCTATGAAAAATTAAACTCCCTCATTCAAACACACTGTAAAAGATTTCATCCCATGACTGACTTTTAGGGCATATTTCCAACAGGCCAAAACTCCTTCATGAGTTTCACTCAACTGTCACAACAAGGAATTATGGCTTTTTGCACACATTTAAAAGACTAAGTTGGAATTTTCTTTGGTCAGGTGCACGCTTTGATATTAAAACCTATGCGGCCGCTTGTAACACTTGCCAATGCTAGACTTATGAGACCATACATCACCTAGGTTGCTACAACCATTGGCCATTCTATTGATGCGTGGCAAGAAATAGCCATGGATTTTATTGAAGGGCTTTGGACATCCAAGGGAAAGAACTCCATTCTATTGGTCATTGATCATTTCACAAAAAATGCTCACTTCATTCCCTTGGCCCACCCCTACACCGCATCTAAGGTAGCATAATAGTTTGTGCAACATCTCTTCAAACTTCATGGCATGCCCAAATCAATCACTAGTGATCGAGACCCAATTTTCACCAGCCAATTTTGGGAGGCTTTCTTCCCTTAGCAATGAACCCAACTGTGTAAGAGTTCAACGTACCATCCCTAGTCCAATGGCGAATATGAATCTCTTAACAAGAACTTAGAATACTACTTGCACAAACCATCGCATCAGGCCTCTCTTAATAAGACCAATATGAATCCCTTCCACTTAGGATGAAACTCAGCCTCTAGTGACAAAACGACGTCGACCAGACACCTTAGAAAAAATAGCGCAATGTCTTCTTCTTCCTCACGTAGATGCGCCTCGCATAGCAGAAAGTGGTGCCTCTCTAATATCATAGAACCAGTTCACCATCGCTTCGTATCAACGGGTGCTTCACCACCACCGTCTTTCAAAACCTTGAGTTGTGTTTTCTTCTTGGTAAATTGATAAACTAACACGCCCACTCACGTGGGACCACCACATAGTGGGCTATACGTGGAGCCAAGTCGACAGTGAAGTCAAACATTCAAACCCAACACGTGGACACCATGTACCTGGGTAAGGGTGATATGGTGTATTTTATTTGATCAAGTTTCTGATGTGGGACTTATTCTTCAACACTGCCCCTCACATGGGGCCACTTTTTGGTGAGCCATTCGTGCAACCAAGCCCGCATTGATAACCTTTTTTTTTCTTTTCTTTTTTTTTCAATTCGGGAAATTTATATTATTCTTGGTATCATAGTAGGTTTCGGCATGTCTCCCATACCTTGGTTGGCTGGCCCAACCCCTATCATTGGCCTAGATTCTTTGGTCAATACTTGACCCCATATCGTTCGCTTATATTTCTTATCAGCATTGACAACAGCAGTACCCAACATCAAACTACTCTGCTTGGTTCCAGCGAAGTTGTTAGTGATCCATCTATTGCCATGATTTCCAAGATCCTTAACATCATGGCTCCTTGTGTTCCTCATACATCTAAAAAGGAAGACAAGGATGACTTGCAATAAACATTTTTCTACGGAATCAAACATGCCAAAGGTACTTGCTTTCATAAACATGGGTTTCCCGAATGGCATTTGGAGCAGAGAAAACGACTCAAAGTAGAACGAGCTTGATCCACATGCCATACCAAGACCGCCGACACCGAGGTTGGGGTCGGGCTTCTTGTGGTTGCATTTGTTGCCACACCGGTCCCTTCTGACACTCCTATTACCACAATAATTTTGTCTCTTATGTCCCAACTTTTTCTCTATTATTCTTACGAAGATACATGAAACCCTAAGAAAGCCCTAATTGCGTCTCTACGCATGTGAAACAGGTTGGGTTATTGATTCGGATGCCATGAATCACATGCCTTATGATAAATCCTTGTTTCAATATATGACTACTCCTCATAGAGATAGTGTACGTAGTTACTACGAATGGTGAAACCACACCCTTGACAGGGGTTAGACTCTGTTCATGATGTTGTGTCGAGTCGGGCTCATTAGGTTCATGGAATGGACAGTGAGAAGATTAAGAAAATTTGGTTGAGGCATCATCATCTTAAGCATGCCTCTTTTGTTTTTTGCGTCGATTGCTACCTTCATTGTCTATTGGAGTTTGTGACTCATAATTAAAATGTGATGCTTGCATTTTGGCTAAGAGTCGTCAAGTTTATTACCCTCTAAGTTTTCAAAAAAGAACCATTTCATTTGATTTAATACATTCTGATAGAAAATCTAAGTTTTTTGCGTCGATTGCTCCCTACTCATATTGGAATTAGATGGTTTGTTACTTTTGTGGACGATTGCACTTGGATGACTTGGTTATATGTGATGAAACATAAAAGTGATGTTGGCTTTATCTTTAGGATTTTCTATCAGAGATGATCAGAACACAATTTTCACTTCCTATCAAGGTTCTCTATTCTAACAACGGTGGCGAATAATCTCAATTTTTTCAAGAACATGGGATTCTGCATGAAACTACTCGTCCTCAAACTCCTCAATAGAATGGAGTTCCTCAGCGCAAGAACATTGTTGTTAATATTATGTTAACTCGCAATTGTACGGGGCAATTAGTAGTATAGCAAGACAAGTACGAGGTCATACCCACGAAGACTGAGAAGTTCAAATTAGTTATGTACGTAGATTACCGAATTCAAGAAGTTAGGAAGTTAAGTCTAAAACAGAAATTAAAGTGAGAGTGATTGTGATTGTGAAAGGAAGTGAGCAAATTGAAATTGCAAATGAAAGCAAATAAACAAGTGTAACAAAGAGTGATTTTGAAGGGCTGGAAAACGGATTTGGAGACTAGGGCATTCGAATCACCATAACAATTCAACTCTGGGTTATAAGGAGTCAAGTAACAAGTCTAATTCAGATTCAAAGATTGATTCTAGCTAAAGTATGATTAAGCTATGGTGCTTGGTCCTAACCTTGTGTTCCTAATTCCCTAATTTGATCATTTGTTGTCTAACCTAAAATTAAGCATTAGGAACCCATTAAGCATAAAAGAACATTTTAAACAACCAAGTATGTATCTAATCCCTGTTGTCGAATGTCCATACATACTCTTCCTATTCACAGTTCAATTCGAATTAAAGCATGGTGTATACTCTTAATTCAAACCAAGATACACAAATCAAAATGGTAGCTAGGCATTCTGATCACAATATAAGCAGGTATGCAAAATGAATAAGAACATGAATCATGAATCAAACTTGAAACTTGAAATTTATAAACCCAGAATATTCATGTTAGGTTACATCGAAGCCCTAGTGATGGATTTAGCTACTCATAATGGAAAAGAGACTTGAACAGAAATGAGAAAACATAATGAATGCAATAAGAGTAGAAAAACCCCTTTTCTGAAGTTCTTGTGGTGTCCAAGGCTTCTCCAAGTGCTTCTCCACTTCTAATGCTTCTCCAAGAGGTTCCCCACTTCTAGAAAGATGTATGAAGGATATGGAGGTGATTTGGGATGAGTTTGAGTGAGTGGTGATGGCTAAGAAAGATGAAATTCGTAGGGAAATGAAAGAGAGGTTTGCTGGAGTTCTTTTGGCGATTTGAGGCTGTTTAGAGCTTTTGGTTGATTGATGGAGTGTTTGGGATTGTGAGAGTGTTTGAGGATAATTTCTGAATGTATTTGGGAAAATGATGGAAGTGTTTGGGATTGTGAGAGTGAAGGATGGCTGAATTGTGGGGTTGTGAATCCCAGGCTTGCACACCATGAATGAGGAATGGAAGAGGTATTTATAGGGGGAGGGAAGAGAGAAATCAGAATTGAATATAGCAATGACCTAACACACTTGCATTAGATAATCAGAATTGGTTGCTGCACTTCACCAACAAATCCCACCAGCAGCCATAGCTCATCATCATGTCAGCATGACCAAGCTTCCATCCAGAAACCAATAGCTCATCCACATATCAGCATGACCAAGCAAGCAATGAGCTCATCTGTAAGTCAGCATGATGTGTTTTTTGATGGGCTCACGGATTGGGCTTGGATTAATCAATTGATGAGCTTGAGCTATCCATCTTCAAGTTCAGAATGTCTTCTTTTCAAGCACACGTGAATTGGCCCAATCCAAGCACAGATGAAAATGATATGTCAAAAATGAATTTGTAACTCAGTCTTCATTTTTTACACATTATTTTCACCATTTTACTTCAAATGCCTCAAGTGATACTTAGAGCTCAATGAACTGAATGACTGATTCGGTGCATATTTACATATCATTTTGTACCCTTCTAATTTATGATTTGGTTATGTTTTTGAGTTAAACTTGTGCTTTTAATAAGTTTTGTGTTTGTTTCAGTGTAATAAGCTTAAGGACTCACTAATTACATTTTGGAGACAAATTAGCTCAAAACGGTGTCTGCAGATCATTCAACTTCACGGATTGGACTGTACTTGCTCAAGAAGAACTAGAAAATGATCCATACATCATTGGAAAGCTACGGAAGTCTAGTTTTTGTAGAATTTTACGGTTCATGATTCCAAGTCTTCTAGAGAAAGTTATACATGTTTTGGCAACTTAAGGTCAAATTCGGCAGCATCTGCGTTACTGGGCCAAAAATCACATTTGAAGGCCTTCCCGATTTTTCCTTGAGTTGGGCTCCATATGCTTGGAAAGATAAGACAAAGAGCTTCAAGATCCATATTTTTCCAGAATTTTCAGACTGGAGCCACAAGCCCAAAACGAGCCCACAAGCTGGCTGCAATGCATTGTCATGCATGACATATGCATGATGAAGTGTTGTTGATTATGGGAAAGTTTGGTGAAGCATATTCAATACCTATATTTGAGTGGAATTTTGCAGCAGCCAAATGAGCCAAAAGATGATGAAGTGGGAGTTGCAACACTAAGCCTAAAGACAAGAGGAATTGTTTTCAAATGTAATAGTGTGTTAGGTGAATTAAGTGTTGTAAGTTGGTGAAGTGAGTGTGGTAGGTAAACCTATTGTATAATTCAGATTTTCACTTCCCCTAGGCCTATAAATAGGGAAGTTCTCTAAGCTTGTAATAACACCCCAAGGGGGGAGCTCTCAAACACTTCTCTAGAGCTCCCTTCCCTTCTCTCCCTCAAATTCTCTTAGTTTCCCTTTGTAGTTCTCAATTGTTGTAATAAGATCATTCTACTAAATTTTCTTTGTACTAAATCTCAAACACTTTTCCTTTCTCTTCTTCTAAATTCTTCAAACACTCTCTTCTCCAAACAATTCCCAAACACTTCTCCCATTTCCTTCATCAAATTCTCTAAAGCTTTCAAACACATGTTCTTCCAAAATCCACAAAGTTCTCAAACATCTCTCTACTTTCTTCTCTAAAAGTCTCCATGTCTCAAACACTTCACAAACACATTTCTCTTCCTTCCCCAAGTTCTCAAATTCTCCAAGTTCACAAATATCCTCCAAGTTCTCAACCACTCTCTTCCAAATTCTCAAGTTCTCAAACACATTCCCTTCCAAAATCCTCAAGCTTCCCCAAAACCTTCCTTTCTTTTCCAAATTCCCCATGCTCTCAAACACCTCTCTCTTTCTCTCCAAAAACTCTCAATGTTCTCAAATGTTGTACAAAACCTTTTTACTTCTTTTGTTTTCATTTTTGTTTTGTGTAGGAAAACTGAATTAGATCATTCAATCACCAATCCCTGTGGAATCGACCTCGCACTTACATATGCTATACTACCGAACGGCTCGTGTACTTGCGAGTATCACAAATTGAGGATGCAGCTGAATCCATTTTGGTGCAGCTGAATCGACGCAACAAGTTTTTAGCGCCGTTGCCGGGATCGGTAACATTGTTTGATTCTATTTGGTTTTCCTACTTTTTATTTTTTTTATATAACTAGACAGTTTCATGTTTTAAAGCTAATGAGGTTAATTGATAAGTTGTGTTTGTAGTCCAACAGACAAGGACAATTGCCTGACAAGCAAGAGAACTGGGTTTGATTCCCAGCTTACACAACACAAAAAGAAAAAGGTTCAATTAGCATGTTGATTATTTCTAGTTTATGGTTTCATTCACTTGTTCTTAATTAAATATCTTGTCCAAGTTTACATAAACACCATATGACTCTTGGACTGATTAGTGAATGAATGGGTAGATATTGAAGACAAACACCATGTTTAAATTCTACTTGGTTCTTTATTGTTCTTCTTGTTCTTAATGGATTTGGAATTTGTGTTTAGACTAAACACCATAGCTAAATGCTTTTTCTGAATACTTGATTAAAACCACACACCATATGGATAATCATATTTGAGAAAGAACGAACTCCATAAGCTAGTTTGATTTACTTTGTTGCTTGTTACTTTAAAACATGGAAGTGTTGATTTTTCCTTTTCATTTTTTAGTTTTTATTTATTTATTTCCTAATCCTTTTAATTCCGTTTCAAGTTTTTGTTTGTGCTTGTTCTAGCAATTTATGACAGCTTCATAAAAATGGAGAGAGATGGCAACCTCAATCATAAGAATGGGAAGTGTGGAGCAGTGGGAGAAGTCGCGACCTCCAAGTGCATCCATACTCGACCTAATCGCTTCAAGGGGGAGCATTTCAATCATTTCTCTTCTTTAAATTCTGTTTATTTCTTGGTTTGTTTTTTTTAGTACAACAATTTATGTCATTTGTTTGAGTTTGTTTAGAGTACTTAGTTCATTTTCATTTATGGTTTGTTGTCTCATTTTATCTTATTTTTTTTTCTTATCTTAAAAACTAAAAATTCAAAATTCAAAAATTCAAAAAGATTTTTCATATGAGCTGACTTATGGTAACTCCAGGAAGCACTTCCGTCAATACAGTGTCTAGGAGTTCTTTAGGCGACACCTTCGGTGTCTAAGAAGTTTGGGTTTTAAGCGGGACCATTGTGACCCTTCCAACCTTCCCGGATCTCCTGGCTGTGTTTTTCTGAGGCCCTTAACTGGTCATCCGTGAGTTGCTTGTATATTCGTGTGTTTTTAAATTAAGTTTTTTTTATTTTCTTTGTTTTCTTTTCTGTTGAGTCTTTTGTTTTTGTTTTGTTAAGTTAGTCTATGTATTTATTTACGTGGTATGGTTAGTTAGTTTCTAAGTGTTAAAACACATTTTTATTTCACTTCAAACTCTACATTACAAACAAACAAAAAACAAAACAAAACAAAACAAAACAAAAACAAAACAAAACAAAAAAACATTTATTAAAAAAATAATAATAATAACAATAATAACAACTTCTTCTTCATTTTCATCTTCTTCATCATCTTCATCTTCATCTTCATGGCATGCCTCTATTGTCTCTTACTTGCAGAATTTGCAGCAGCTCCACATGGTGCTCATTTTTTCTCTGCAATGCTTCTACGTGCTGATTGACACAGGAGAGCCGCTTCTGGAGGTCCGCCACCATAGCCTTCAAGGCAGCCACTTCGTCGCTCAGCGCGGCACACTCCCGTGTCCTCGCCAACAATCGCATGCCCAAATTGGTAGCCGAGACCGCATGGAGCACAATCAAATTATGGGACTCCTCCACTGCAGCCTTGTTGGACCTCTGTGCCATATGCAGGTGATCCTGCCGATGTGAGTTCACTGCCAATCATGCTGCCCAGCAGCACTGCCCCTGTTCGGCACTGCCTCAGAAAAGTTCGGTATTACCTCAGCAAAATTTGAGGTCGTACCGTGATGATATGTGGAGTTTGGGAAGATAGGATTTGGACAAGCCCTTATCTGGGCATTCGGTGGTGCAAGTGAGAGCTCAAAGTTGAGATCATCAAGGTGAGTGCATGAGGATGCCATTTGTTTTGCTTCTGAATTTTTTGATGTTTTTCCTTGAGTTTGCAGGAAGAAATGCTGGGTATCATCCGCTTGCAGAGATGTGGTTTAAATAGGCATATGCTGATGAGAGAGAACCAACACTACTTCGGATTTCCCGGGCATGTCTGAACCTAATCGCTTCAAGGGGGAGCACATTAACTTTCACTTTACTTTATTTTATTTTTTTCCGTGTTTTCCGGTGTTTTATGTTTTTGCCCGTTACTTTCATTTTCTAGTGTTTTGTGTTTTTCCCTTTCGGATATCACCTTTGTCTTATTTTAGTTTGAGAAGTGTGCTTTCTTTTCCGTTTGTCGTTTTTGTTTGATTTAAGTTTGGGAAGTGTGTTTTCTTTGTCTCTTTCTTTTTCCTTCTGCAACTTTACTCTTTTATTTCTGAAACAAAATTAACAAAAACAAAAACAACCAAAAAATAAAAACAGTAGAAAATCATTTCTTCACAACGCTAGGTGTCTCGACCATAGGAGCTTTGAGTTTGGCCCTCTGGTTATCCTCTTCCGGGGCTTCACGCACAGCCTCTTGGGGCTCACCACTTAAGCTCCCAAAGATCGCAATCTTAGCTTGTGCATAACTACTCTCGCGATCTGCTTGCTTGCGTTTACCCGGTCGGTCTAGGTCCTCCAGCTGCTTTCGCATGTCACGAGAATACAACTCTACCATCTTTGATAGGTTTTTATTCTCGTCCCGCAATACTTCTAACTGGTGTCGATTCACCTCCACTCTCCTTGCCCTCTCCCTTTTCAAGCTTTTTATAACACTCTGACACTCTTCAACCATACTTCGCTCCGCCGCTCACTGACCTTTCAGAATCTCTACCTCAAGGGACTTCGCAGTAGGCGATGACCCAAACTTGCAACACATGCTGTACTCTGCGTCGACACGTGTCTCGCTCTGCGAAACATCAAGGACCACATTATCTCTTTTCAGAAATCCCGCCTTCGCGCTTCGAAAATAAAAATAAATTAAATAAATGTAAAAATAAATAAATAAATTGAAACGTGTGGGCTTCGGATTTCATTTTGGGTCGGTTTTTCACCTTGTTTGGGTTTCAAGGTGGGTTAATTTCATTGTGGGCTTTGGGCTTTCAAAAAAATAAAATTGGGTTTTAGTTTGCGTAAGACCTGTCTGTTTATGGCTTACTGTTTTGAGTGTTTTGTTTCTTTTTATTTGTTTGTTTATTTTGTAATTATTTTATTTTATTTTATTTTTGTGTGTTTTGTAATTTCTATTTGCTTTAATACCTTTAATTTGTTGTTATGACATTGCTTGTGGCTAATTTTTAAACATTGTGGACAATGTTCATTTCTAGGTTTGGGGGTATTAGAGTTTAGCATGTAAATTTGGTTTTTCCTTAATTTAAATTTTTTTATTTGCTTGTTTTAATTTTAATTTTATTTTTATTTTTGAGTCCGTGCTTCTATTTTTATTTTTATTTTGTTTTTGAGTCACTTTCCGAACACATATGAAGAGATTGTGATAAATGTTGCATGACTTAAATGAAAATTGGATTTCATTTTATTTTATTAAAAAAAAATTTATTAAAGAAAAAAAAATAGTAAAAATTTAAATTTAAATAAATAAATTTGGCATTGTTCTAGCATGATATGCTTGAAACCATCTTTACACTTGCCATTTGTTTCATAATTTTCCAATTAAAGGATTTGCATGATCTAAAGAATTGTATGAAGCATAAATTAGACTTATATAACCAACCATATAAAGTGAGCTTTTGAGCCTTGTACTTCAATTCATGAGTGTTATATACGTACTCTTATTTTCTTGTCATCTAAATTGTTGTTTGATCTCATTATTCATTGATTTGGTTGAACACTTAAAAGTCATTCATTCATGTGTAATTTGACTTCATGACATTTAAAGAAATGATATTAAGGTCTTCTTTGGATCGTTTGTGCATTCCAAGCTAACCTTATGCATGCTTATGCATGATTTTCCATTGTTAACCATTTTGAGCCTACATGTAAACATTTTCTTTCATTTACCAATTTTATTTCCTCACCTTAGCCCGAAAAACAAATATTTACCTTTCTAAGGAACTCATGAGCTTTAATTGGGATGTGTTTTTCATGCTAAGTTTGGGAAGAGGTGTTACATTTCGAAGAAAAAAAAAAGGAAAAAAAAAATTCACACAATTGGTGAAAGAAAAGAGAAAAGTGGTGGTTGATTGAAAATCCATTTTTTTGGGCCTTCAAAATAAATTGGTGGTTGTTCAATAAAGGAGTATGAATCATTGTAAATGAAGGTATAAGGAGTTTTGATCATGTAAAAAAATAAATTCTCATTGTGATGATTCGAAGTCTTGTACACAATTGTTTTATGCTCTTATATTTTGAGTTCCTTGGACTTTGTTTTATCCATACCCTTCATTTCTTACTCACCTTACACCCTTAGCCCCATTACAACCTATGTTAAAGACCTAAATTGATCTTAAATGTCATGTGGTTGAATTGCATTCATTTTTCTACTTTTAAGTGTTTGGCATCCTTCTTGAGATCATATTAATGCAAGTTCTTCATCTTTCTATTTCGAGTTAAGTCCTTATGGTTTAACTCTAATCTCATGTTTATAACTGAGTGTTGCATTATAACCCTCTTCTAAGTGATTCATTTGTGAGAGGACAACTTTGGTGAGATTTGAAGTTGAATTTGTGCTTTGTATGATTTTTGAAATTGTGTGAAAACTAAGATTGGAGGAATTTGTTGCATTTGGCAATCACACTACTACACTTTGAGCATGTTGTGTTTTGAACTTTGCCACCTTGTGAATAATTGAGCTTTTATTGTTAAAACTTTTGAGTCATATGCATGAGTCATTTCTCTTCAAAAATGTTCGGAAAGATTGTTTTGAGTTCTTTTTATTTTTGTAATTGTTTTTGTAATTGTTTTTGTTTTTGCTTTTGCTTAAGGACTAACAATCTTTTAAGTTTTCTAATTACTTTGTTTTACAGAGTCAGTAAAAACGTTTGTGGGTATTGTATTGTTAAACCCTCAGGAGACACAACTCCTCCTACTAGGGATGCCTAGAGGTTTAAAGGCTTATTGCATACGCTAAATGCAATCGAATTACCTGCGAAAGTGGTCTAGTTAACTTCTTGTTTTGTTTTTCTCTTTGTTTTCTTTTTGTTTTGCTCGAGGACTAGCAAAATCTAGGTTTGGGGGTATTTGATCGGTGCATATTTACATATCATTTTGTACCCTTCTAATTTATAATTTGGTTATGTTTTTGAGTTAAACTTGTGCTTTTAATAAGTTTTGTGTTTGTTTCAGTGTAATAAGCTTAAGGACTCACTAATTACATTTTGGAGACAAATTAGCTCAAAACGGTATCTGCAGATCAGTCAACTTCACGGATTGGACTGTACTTGGTCAAGAAGAACCAGAAAATGAGCCATACATCATTGGAAAGCTACGGAAGTCTAGTTTTTGTAGAATTTTACGGTTCATGATTCCAAGTCTTCTAGAGAAAGTTATACATGTTTTGGCAACTTAAGGTCAAATTCGGCAGCATCTGCGTTACTGGGCCAAAAATCACATTTGAAGGCCTTCCCGATTTTTCCTTGAGTTGGGCTGCATATGCTTGGAAAGATAAGACAAATAGCTTCAAGATCCATATTTTTCCAGATTTTTCAGACTGGAGCCACAAGCCCAAAACGAGCCCACAAGCTGGCTGCAATGCATTGTCATGCATGACATATGCATGATGAAGTGTTGTTGATTGTGGGAAAGTGTGGTGAAGCATATTCAATACCTATATTTGAGTGGAATTTTGCAGCAGCCAAATGAGCCAAAAGATGATGAAGTGGGAGTTGCAACACTAAGCCTAAAGACAAGAGGAATTGTTTTCAAATGTAATAGTGTGTTTGGTGAATTAAGTATTGTAAGTTGGTGAAGTGAGTGTGGTAGGTAAACCTATTGTATAATTCAGATTTTCACTTCCCCTAGGCCTATAAATAGGGAAGTTCTCTAAGCTTGTAATAACACCCCAAGGAGGGGAGCTCTCAAACACTTCTCTAGAGCTCCCTTCCCTTCTCTCCCTCAAATTCTCTTAGTTTCCCTTTGTAGTTCTCAATTGTTGTAATAAGATCATTCTACTAAATTTTCTTTGTACTAAATCTCAAACACTTTTCCTTTCTCTTCTTCTAAATTCTTCAAACACTCTCTTCTCCAAACAATTCCCAAACACTTCTCCCATTTCCTTCATCAAATTCTCTAAAGCTTTCAAACACATGTTCTTCCAAAATCCACAAAGTTCTCAAACATCTCTCTACTTTCTTCTCTAAAAGTCTCCATGTCTCAAACACTTCACAAACACATTTCTCTTCCTTCCCCAAGTTCTCAAATTCTCCAAGTTCACAAATATCCTCCAAGTTCTCAACCACTCTCTTCCAAATTCTCAAGTTCTCAAACACATTCCCTTCCAAAATCCTCAAGCTTCCCCAAAACCTTCCTTTCTTTTCCAAATTCCCCATGCTCTCAAACACCTCTCTCTTTCTCTCCAAAAACTCTCAATGTTCTCAAATGTTGTACAAAACCTTTTTACTTCTTTTGTTTTCATTTATGTTTTGTGTTGGAAAACTGAATTAGATCATTCAATCACCAATCCCTGTGGAATCGACCTCGCACTTACATATGCTATACTACCGAACGGCTCGTGCACTTGCGAGTATCACAAGTTGAGGATACAGCTGAATCCATTTTGGTGCAGCTGAATCGATGCAACAATGACAAACACAAAAGAGGTTAAAAGCACAAGGTTAACTCAAAAACATAACAAAATCATAAACTAGAAGGGTACAAAATGATATACAATTATGAACCGAAAAATACCCCCAGACCTAGATTTTGCTAGTCCTCGAGCAAAACAAAACAAAACAAAAACAAGAAGTTAAGTAGACCACTTCCGCAGGTAACTCGATTGCATTGAGCATATGCAACAAGCCTTTAAACCTCTAGGAATCCCTAGTAGGAGGAGTTGTGTCTCCTAAGGGTTTAACAGAAACGATACCCATAAACGCTTTACCTGACTCTACAAAACAAAGTGGTTAGAAAAACAAACTTTGAAATCAACTAATGAAAATGAAAGAAAACTTTAGTCATACCTCCAACACCATAGAGTTGCCAAGATAGGTGATCAATCATGTGTACAAGTGGACGCTATAGCTCAAAAGCACACGGCTTCAAAGCAAGCACACTCAAACCTTGAATAGAGAACATGCTTCGACTCTAATTCTCACAGATAACACTCAATCACTCAGAACCTAAGGTTTAATTCTCTCAAGAAAGCATAAGTGAGTGTATGAAATAGAAACACAAGTTTAGGTTAGATCTCAAGAAGGGAATCAAATACTAAGAATATAGATACACATATACATACCAGCACCTATGAATACATCCTCAAAGATCAGCTAGGTCTTTCACAAGGTTGTAATGAAAGGCTAAGGTTAGGGAAAATGGAAGAATTGGAAGGAAAAACAAGTAACTTAAGAACACACCAAGGTTGCATTCTTCATTGATCTGCAAGGCATCATTGATTTATAATGGCATGGCTGCAAACTTCATGGTACCACTTGGCATAGACTTTATTTTTCACACTTAGATCAAATCGAAACACTTTCTCTTTATCTTTCTTATTTGCTGATTTGCTCTGCATCTTATTTAACTTCATTGCACATATTCACATCATCTTTCATTTAGGCACATGGCAGCAACTTCCTTGCTTCAAACTTTATCTTGGCACACCTTGGTATATTTCTAAGCTATAGGGTATGGCTACAATAGGTCAAGTATCTCAGATTGAGATACAAAGGTAGGGAAATGATGAGGGTGATAGAAGAAAAAGGCTTTAAGTGTTTGGCTTCAAGAGGGCTAATGGAACACACATATGGGTAGGGTGAAAAGAAAGCACATAGAATGGTTATACACACATAGCTTAGCATCACTTCAATGAGTTCATTCATGAATGAGAGCAAGCACATGATATCTACAAAAGAGAATCATCCTTAGTATTCAATCAAAATGGAACAATGAGATCAATTAGAGTGAATTGAAGAAAATAAGTATGGATGAGAAATAGAACACTTTAAACCATTTCAAGAAAGCAATTAGGCTCGATATGGCTCACTAGGGTAGTCTCCACTATTCTCCTTCAAGAATTTGAGCATGGTACTTTAGCCACCAGAATTCTAAGAGCAAAAGCTTTGTGAAGTGCAAAAATTATGATATGAAAACCTCAATGGTAGCTCCATAATATTGATTGTATGACCTTCTATATAAAAAAAAGAACAAAAACTGAAAAACACAATGAAAGAAAACTGAAAAAAAAGAACAAAAACTGAAAAACACAATGAAAGAAAACTGAAAACATAAATGAACGAAAATTGAAAACCTTCCCCCCAGACCTGAATTGAACATTGTCCTCAATGTTAAAGCATAGAAAAGATGATTGAGAACATGCAAATGATAAAGGGAAAAGTTAAGAAGAAGGTTTAGAGAAAAACTCCCCCTTGATGCGATTAGGTCGACCGCTAACAAACACCTTCTTCTTGAACACATGGGTTGCCACCCAAGAAGCGCCTTAGTTAATGTCTTGGCAAGACATTATGCAATCAGCTTATGATGAGTTGGGGGGTTTCGGATCAATCGTCTCAAGATAGTTCACCCAACTTCTTCTCCTCTTCCTTTTCCTTTTCTTTTTCTTCAAGTGTGCAAGGGGTGTAACTTTGAACATGCCATTGGATGGTTCCAACTTCGTAGAGCATGGATCAAGGGGCTCAAGTGGTAACCCAGAAATGGGTGGAAATGGCTGGAACACTTCTAGGGCAGCTACCACTTCTTGGAACTTTGGTTCAACTTGTTCTTCCTCTGCTTGTGCAATGACAACTTCTAAAGCATCAATGGACTGTTTCTGCAAACTCTTAGAAGAAACTTCATCATTCACAACATCAATTGAAAAACAAGTATCAAGAGAGATAGAAGGTTGAGATGGAGGATCAAACACTTTAAATTCAGCAGTTTCACCCAACACAGTCATGGAGAGGGTGCCATCTTTCATATTGATAATTGTGTTTGTTGTGGCCATGAATGGTCATCCTAAAAGAATGAGATCAACACGATCTCCATTTGGATTGTCCTCCATATCCATCACTACAAAATCAACAGGGAGAATTAGTGTATTAACTTGAACTAGAATATCTTCTACAATACCTTTTGGATATTTGATAGAATGATCAGCTAGTTCAAGACAAATTGAAGTCTTCTTCATCCCTTCTAAGCCAAGCTCTTGATAAACTGAATATGGCATTACATTGATGCCTGCTCCTAAGTCCAACATGGCTCTTTCCAACCTTCTTGTCTCCAATGTTAATTGGAATGTCAAAACTGCCAGGATCTTTTGATTTTGGTGGAAGCTTCCTTTGCAACACAGCACTTACATTCATGTCGAGCTTTACTTCTTCATTTGGAGCAAAATTGAGCTTGTGAGTCTTTAAGTTCTTGATGAACTTTCCATATGTTGTGCAGATTTTACTCTATCTATTTCTCGCAAGTGCACGAACCAATTATAGTATAGGAATGCAAGCACGAGGTCGTTCCACAGAGAGACTTGGATGAAAGACACTTAATACTACTACTTAGACTCACAAGTAACCCTAAGACTAAACAGAATTTAAATGAAGTTGTTTTGAGTTTGTTGGAATGAAAACTGCAAAAAGGAAATGCAAAGTAGCAAGTGACCAGCAAGTAGATGTTTTAGAAAGTTGAGAGACAAAGGAGACAAGCACTAGGGTTTCAACTTCACCATGACAATCCAATTTCAAGCTACAAGTTAACAATCACCTAAGTTGATTACAATTTCTGGAGTTCGTTCTTTCTTATGTATGATTATCCATATGGTGTTTGGTTTTAATCAAGTACTCAGAAAACACAACTTAGCTATGGTGTTTAGTCTAGGTTATGTATCTGAATCCATTAAGCTTAAGAAGAACACAAAGGAACCAAGTCAACATTTAAACATGGTGTTTGTCCTAAATGCATTACCCACTCATTCACTAATCGGTTCAAGAGTCATATGGTGTTTATGTAAACTTGAACTAGATAACCAACATGCATGTGTTCATAATGGCCAGTTATTTAAACATGCATAAAGATTCAACTAAGAACAAGTGAATAAGACCAGAAAATTAGAAGTAATCAACAAAGGGTAACATTAACTTAAAACATGAAATTGTCTTGTCAGGTTACATTGAAACCCTAGCTATGGATTTAGCTGCTCATAATGAGAAAGAAATTAAGACATAAATGAGAAAACATAATGAATGCAATAAGAGTAGAAAAACCCCTTTTTCTGAAGTTCTTGTGGTGTCCAAGGCTTCTCCAAGTGCTTCTCCAAGTCTAATGCTTCTCCAAGAGCTTTCTCACGTCTAGAAGGATGTATGAAGGATATGAAGGTGATTTGGGATGAGTTTGAGTGAGTGGTGATGGCTGAGGAAGATGAAATTTGTAGGGAAATAAAAGAGAGGTTTGCTGGAGTTGTTTTGGTGATTTGAGGTTGTTTAGAGCTTTTGGTTGATTGCTGGAGTGTTTGGGATTGTGAGAGTGTTTGAGGATAATTTCTGAATGTGTTTGGGAAAATGATGGAAGTGTTTGAGGGGGGATGGAGTGAAGGATGGCTGAATTGTGGGGTTGTGAATCCCAGACTTGCACACTTTGAATCTGGAATTGAAGAGGTATTTATAGGGAGAGGGGAGTGATAAATCTGAATTCAATATGGCTAATGCATACAACACTTGCAATTGAAAATCAGAATGTGGTTGCTGCACTTCACCAACTAATCCCACCAGCAGCCATAGCTCATCATCATGTCAGCATGACCAAGCTTCCATCCAGAAACTAATAGCTGATCCTCATGTCAGCATGACCAAGCAAGCAATGAGCTATTCTGGAAGTCAGCATGATGTGTATTTTGATGGGCTCACGGATTGGGCTTGGATCAATCAAATGTCGACTTTGAGCTGTCTATCTTCAATTTCAGAATGTCTTCTTTCCACGCACACGTAAATTGGCCCAATCCAAGCACAGATGAAAAAGATATGTCCAAAATGAATTTGTAACTCAGTCTTCAGTTTTTACACATTGTTTTCACCATTTTACTTCAAATGCCTCAAGTGATACCTAGAGCTCAATGAACTGAATGACAAACACAAAAGAGGTTAAAAGCACAAGGTTAACTCAAAAACATAACTAAATCATAAGCTATAAGGGTATAAAATGATATACAATTGTGAACCGAACACCATATGCAGGGATCTGTTCAATAAGATCAAGAAAAGGCAAATTGATATTAACTTTACTCAAAATATCATAAATCTCTTTAAAAGCCTTATCTTGCTTTGCTTTCTTAAGTCGCCCTGGAAATGGAATAGATGGAACATATGGAGCGGGTGCCACGTGTCTATCTTTTTGAAGATGTGGTGGCATGAATTTGTCATCCCTTTTATGCAATTGGAATTGTTTGGATTCCTGAGAATCTGATTTGGCCTTAGGAGCAGATTGGGATGTTTTGGGTTGTTCTCCTTCCGTAGTCGTGGTTTCCTCCTCTTCATCTTCATTTTCTACAATAACAACATCATTTGAAAGATTAGAATCAACTTAATTATCAATGATCTTACCTGATCTGAGCACATGAATGGCCTTGACTTCATGGTTCTTTGGATTGATCTCAGTTTGGCTTGGCCATTTCCCAAGCTCTTTTTGAGTTATTTCAGCAGCTATTTGGCCTAATTGGACTTCCAATTTGGAGATGGCAGCTTGTGTAGTTTGCTGAAAATTGGATTGATTGATTGCCTTCTGCTTCACTATATCTTCCAATGATGATGATGATTGTTGTGGCCTTTGGAATGAAGGGGGATTTGCTTGATTCTGGGTATTCCTCCATGAAAAGTTTGGATGATTCCTCCAACCTGGATTATAACTTTGAGAGTATGGATCATTTCTTGGACCTTGGTTGTAGGAATTTACCAACTTAGCTTGCTCTTGCACAAATTCTGGATATCCAGCCCCAAGTGGACAAGCTATGGTAGCATGGTCATGAGTTTCACAGATGCTACACACTTCCTTCGAAGGGTTTCTTAATGCAAGAAAAGCATCTAGCTTTTATTCCAGTTTTGAAATCTGCATACTAGAAGAGTCATTAAAACCATTAACAACACGTTTACCTCTTGTATCCGTATGTTGGGTCTCCATTGCTATCCCCTCAAAGAGTTCATACGTTCCTTCCGGAGTCTTGGTCTTATAAGAACCACCTGAAAAATTTGTGACAATATTATGACTAGAAGGGGTTAGTCCTTTATAAAACATACGCATTTGAAGCTTCAATGGAATCCCATGATGAGGACATTGATTGAGCAACCCATTGAATCTCTCTCATGCTTCACAAAACGATTCATCATCTTGCTGTGCAAATAACAAGATCTTGTCCCTAAGCATGTCGGTCTTTTGTGTGGAGAAGTATTTTTCCAGGAACTTCTTTTGAATGGCAGCCCATGTAGTGAGTGATCCCGGCTTCAAAGAATTCAACCAATACTTCGCCTTATCCTTTAAAGTGTATGGAAACACTCTCATTCGAAGTTGATCTTCCGTCACACCTGTCAAGGGAAAAGAACTCACAACATTAAAAATATCCTTTATATGAGTTAATGGATCTTCATTAGGTAAACCATAAAAGGAAGGTAACATATTAAGATGAGAAGATTTAAGCTCATAGTTTCGAGCTACAGTGGGCAGCAAAATGCTTGAAGGGGATGCTGGAATTGTTGGGATATCAAGGTCGCCCATGAACTCAATGGCAGCCATCATTTCTTCTTCTTCTTGGTTCTGAACTTGCTTCCGAATTTGAAGGTGAAGAACCAGGAAGTTCAGTGTGGAGAGCAAGACTTGTAAATGTAGCAAGAGCTTGCTCTTTTGCAGTTGACAACTCCCTTTCTAGACGATTTTGAATTTCAAAGCTCACACAATTCGGTTGCAATGATGGTCCTGCATTCAAAGATCTGGAACGTTGGAACGAAGACCTCACTTGTTCAGGGAATGGCATGTTAGACATAAACTACCTGAAACATAAAATTAGATTAATTAGAAACACTAAAAAGAATAGGGTAATGTTGTGTAGATTTCAGCTGCACCAAATGGATTCAGCTGCATCCTCAACTTGTGATACTCGCAAGTGCACGAGCCGTTCGGTAGTATAGCGTATGTAAGTGCGAGGTCGATTCCACAGGAATTGGTGATTGAATTATCCAATTCAATTTTCCTACACAAAACAGAAATGAAAACAAAAGAAGTAAAAAAGTTTTGTACAACATTTGAGAACTTGAGAATTTGGAAGAGGAAGGAAGGTGTTCGAGAACTTGGAGAATTTTATGAACTTGGAGAGATGTGTTTGAGAAAGAGAAGGGAGGAATGTTTGGTAAGTGTTCAAGAACATGGGGGCTTTTGGAGAAGAAAGTAGAGAGGTATTTTGAGAACTTTAAGGATTTTGGAAGAGAGGGGAAATGTGTTTGAGAACTTTGAGAATTTGATGAAGGAATGGGAGAAGTGTTTGAAGAAATTTAGAAAGGGAGAGAAGTAAGTGTTTGAGATTTAGTGAAAGGAAAATGAAAAGTGTTTGAGAATTAGTACAAAGATCTTATTACAACAATTGAGAACTACAAAGGGAAACTAAGAGAATTTGAGGGAGAGAAGGGAAGGGAGCTCTAGAGAAGTGTTTGAGAGCTCCCCCCCTTGGGGTGTGTTTACAAGCTTAGAGAACTTCCCTACAATTGAATTCACTAACCACACTAACTTCACCTAACACACAACACTTAACTCACCAACCTAACCTAACACACAATTGCATTTGAAAACAATTCCTCTTGTCTTTAGGCTTAGTGTTGCATCATCCACTTCAACATCTTTCAATTCATTTGGTTGCTGCAAAATTCCACTCAATTATAGGAATTGAATATGCTTCACCAAACTTTCTCACAATTGATCGGTGCATAATTACATATCATTTTGTACCATTCTAACTTATGATTTAGTTATGTTTTTTAGTTAAACTTGTGCTTTTAATAAGTTTTGTGTTTGTTTCAGTGTAATAAGCTTGAGACTCACTAATTGCATTTTGGAGACAAGTTAGCTCAAAATGGTGTCTGCAGATCAACCAACTTCACGGATTGGACTGTACTTGCTCAAGAAGAATCAGATAATGAGCCATACATCATTGGAAAGCTACGGAAGTCTATTTTCTGTAGAATTTTATGGTTCATGATTCCGAGTCTTCTAGAGAAAGTTATACATGTTTTGGCAACTCAAGGTCAAATTCGGCAGCATCTGCGTTACTGGGCCAAAAATCACATTTGAAGGCATTTCCGATTTTTCCTTGAGTTGGGCTGCATATGCTTGGAAAGATAAGACAAAGAGCTTCAAGATCCATATTTTTCCAGAATTTTATGGATGGAGAAACAAGCCCAAAACGAGCCCACAAGCTGGCTGCAATGCATTGTCATGCATGACATATGCATGATGAAGTATTGTTGATTGTGGGAAAGTTTGGTGAAGCATATTCAATTCCTTTAATTGAGTGGAATTTTGTAGCAAGCAAATGAATTGAAAGATGTTGAAGTGGATGATGCAACACTAAGCCTAAAGACAAGAGGAATTGTTTTCAAATGCAATTGTGTGTTAGGTTAAGTTGGTGAATTAAGTGTAGTGTGTTAGGTGAAGTTAGTGTGTTTAGATAATTCAATTGTATAATTCAGATTTTTCACATCCCCTAGGCCTATAAATAGGGAAGTTCTCTAATCTTGTAAAAACACCCCAAGGGGGGAGCTCTCAAGCACTTCTCTAGAGCTCCCTTCCCTTCTCTCCCTCAAATTCTCTTAGTTTCCCTTTGTAGTTCTCAATTGTTGTAATAAGATCATTCTACTAAATTTTCTTTGTACTAAATCTCAAACACTTTTCCTTTCTCTTCTTCTAAATTCTTCAAACACTCTCTTCTCCAAACACTTCTCCCATTTCCTTCATCAAATTCTCTAAAGCTTTCAAACACATGTTCTTCCAAAATCCACAAAGTTCTCAAACATCTCTCTACTTTCTTCTCTAAAAGTCTCCATGTCTCAAACACTTCACAAACACCTTTCTCTCCCTTCCCTAAGTTATCAAATTCTCCAAGTTCACAAACATTCTCCAAGTTCTCAAACACATTTTTCTTCCCTTCCAAAAATCATCCAAGTTCTCAAACGCTCTCTTCCAAATTCTCAAAGTTCTCAAACACTTTCTCTTCCAAAATCCTCAAGCTTTCCAAACACTTCTCTACTCTCTTCCACATTTCCCTTCTCTTCCAAAACTCTCCAAATCTCTCAGACACTTTCCTTCCTTCCTCAAATGCTCTCTTTAATGTTCTCTAAGTTGTAATTTATTTTTCTTGTAATGTACATTCTTTCTTCTTGTTTTGTTTCTTTTGTTTTCATTTTTGTTTTGTGTAGGAAAACTAAACAGGATCATTCAATCACCAATCCCTGTGGAATCGACCTCGCACTTACATACGCTAAACTACCAACGGTTCGTGCACTTGCGAGTATCACAAGTTGAGGATGCAGCTGAATCCATTTTGGTGCAGCTGAATCTACACAACAAGTTTTTGGGGCCGTTGCCGGGGATCGGTAACATTGTTTGATTCTATTTGGTTTTCCTACTTTTTATTATTTTTATTTTTTGTATATAACTAGACAGTTTCATGTTTCAAAGTTAATGACGTTAATTGACAAGTTGTGTTTGTAGTCCAACGGACAAGGACAATTGCCTGACAAGCAAGAGAACTGGGTTTGAGTCCCAGCTTACACAACACAAAAAAAAAAAAAGGTTCAAGTAGCATGTCGATTATTTCTTGTTTATGGTTTCATTCACTTGTTCTTAATTAAATATCTTGTCCAACCTTCCCGGATCCCCTGGCTGTATTTTCTGAGGCCCTTAACTGGTCATCCGTGAGTTGCTTGTATATTCGTGTGTTTTTAAATTAAGTTTTTTTTATTTTTTATTAAATTTAATTTTTTTTTATTTTGTTTGTTTTTTTTTCTGTTGAGTCTTTTGTTTTTGTTTGGTTAAATTAGTCTATGTATTTATTTACGTGGTATGGTTAGTTAGTTTCTAAGTGTTAAAACACATTTTTATTTCACTTCAAATTCTGCATTACAGACAAAAAACAAAACAAAACAAAACAAAAACATAAACATAAAAAACATTAAAAAACAAAAAAAAAACAATAACAACAACTTCTTCTTCATTTTCATCTTCTTCATCATCTTCATCTTCATCTTCATCTTCATGGCATGCCTCTATTCTCTCTTACTTGCAGAATTTGCAGCAGCTCCAAATGGTCCTCATTCTTTTTCTGCAATGCTTCCACATGCTGATTGGCACAGGACAGTCGCTTCTGCAAGTCCGCCACCATAGCCTTCAAGGAAGCTACTTCCTCGCTCAGCGCGGCACACTCCCGTGTTCTCGCCAACAATCGCATGCCTAAATTGGTAGCCGAGACCGCATGGAGCACCGTTAAATTGTGGGACTCCTCTACTGCAGCCTTGTCGGACCTCTGTGCCACATGCAGGTGATCTACCGATGTGAGTTTACTGCCAATCATGCTGCCCAGGAGCACGCTCCGTTCGGCACTGCCTCAGAAAAGTTCGGTATTACCTCAGGAAAGTTTGAGGCCGTACCGTGATGATATGTGGAGTTTGGGAAGACAGGGTTTGGACGAGCCCTTATCCGGGCATTCGGTGGTGCAAGTGAGAGCTCAAGGTTGAGATCATCAAGGTGAGTGCATGAGGATGCCATTTGTTTTGCTTCTGAATTTTTTGATGTTTTTCCTTGAGTTTGCAGGAAGAAATGCTGGGTATCATCCGCTTGCAGAGATGTGGTTTAAATAGAAATATGCTGATGAGAGAGAGCCAACACCATTTCGGATTTCCCGGGCATGCTCGACCTAATCGCTTCAAGGGGGAGCACCTTTACTTTCACTTTACTTTTCTTTTTACTTCCGTGTTTTCTGGTGTTTTATGTTTTTGCCCGTTACTTTCATTTTCTAGAGCTTTGTGTTTTTGCCTTTCCCTTTCGGCTATCATCTTTGTTTTATTTTAGTTAGGGAACTGTGTTTTCTTTTTCCGTTTATTATTTTTGTTTTATTTAAGTTTGGGAAGTGTGCTTTCTTTTTCTGTTTGTCGTTTTTGTTAGATTTAAGTAGGAAGTGTGTTTTCTTTGTCTCTATCTTTTTCCTTCTGCAACTTTACTTTTTTATTTCTAAAACCAAAATAACAAAAACAAAAACAACCAAAAAAATAAAAACAGGAGAAATCATTTCTTCCCAGCGCTAGGTGTCTCGACCATAGGAGCTTTGAGTTTGGCCCTCTGGCTATCCTCTTCTGGGGCTTCACGCACAGCCTCTTGGGGCTCGCCACTTGAGCCCCCAAAGATCGCAATCTCACCTTGAGCATAACTACTCTCACGATCTGCTTGCTTGCGTTTACCCGGTCGGTCTAGGTCCTCCAGCTTTTTCTCATGTCACGAGAATACAGCTCTACCATCTTTGTTAGGTTTTTATTCTCATCCCGCAATATTTCTAGCTGTGTCGATTCACCTCCACTATCCTTGCCCTCTCCCTTTTCAAGCTTTTTATAGCACTCTGACACTCTTCAACCATACTTCGCTCCGCCGCTCACTGACCTTTCAGAATCTCTACCTCATGGGACTTCGCAAGTAGGCGATGACCCAAACTTGCAACACATGCTGGACTCTGCACGCTCAGTGCCAGGGCATCACTCGTGACCCGATTGTCATCTCTTGTCCCGAACACACGTATATCTTTAGGAGTCACTAAATTTCTGCCAACTCCAATGGCAACATCGTTGTCCAGGAGTATTGAGTCATTGACAGTCACAGGCCCCCTTGCGGAGGCAAAGTAGGGTACCCATACTGGTGTCGCCTCTTGGCCCCATGTCTGAGTCAGTGGAGCTAGGTTGAGATCCAACGAAAATGGGTAGGAAGAGGCCATTTGATTTCTCACTTTTTTCTTTTTCTTGCTTCTTTTCTCTTTTGTGTTTTTGAGTTTGTGTGTTTTCCCTTCTTTTTCCTTCTTATAGACATAGTCTTTGACAAACCCTAGCCATTGCAGCGTCTAGCATTTTCCTGAATCTCCAGCATTCCTCCAGTCCCACCACCTTCTCTCTTTCCAACCATACCCAATTCATTTATCACGACGTGTCTTTTCTGAACGGACGCGTTCAGGAAAGTCGTCTTCGCGCCTTTCCATAGCCCGTAATTTGTGCTTGTGGAGTCTGCGGCGCCTCTACGCGTCGACACGTGTCTCGCCCCCTCTCATTGGTCCCTTACACTAAACCAAGACATCATGACCCATGTTCTTTTAAAATAATAATAATAATAATAATAATAAAATAAAAATAAAAATCAATTGAACATGTGGGCTTCGGACTTCATTGTGGGCTTCGGGTTTTCACCGTTGTTTGGGTTTCAAGGTGGGTTAATTTCACTGTGGGCTTTGGGCTTTCAAAAAAAAATAAAATTGGGTTTTAGTTTGCGTAAGACCTCCGTTTTTAGGGCTTACCTGTTTTGAGTGTTTTACCTGTTTCGTTTTTTTTTTTTTTTTTTTTTTTTTGATTGTTTGTTTTGTAATTTTTATTTTGTAATTATTTTTTTTTATTTTTTTTTTGTATTTTGTTATTTTTATTTGCTTTAATACCTTCATTTGTTATTATGGCATTGCTTGTGGCTAATTTTTAAACATTGAGGACAATATTCATTTCTAGGTTTGGGGGTATTGGAGTTTAGCAAGTAATTTTGGTTTGTCTTTAAAAAAAAAAAAAATTAAAGCAAATTTTAAAAAACAATTTATTGCTTGTTTTTCTTTTATTTTGAGTCATGTTTTGTTTTATTTTGTTTTTGAGTCACTTTCCGAACACATATGATGAGATTGTGACAAATGTTACCTGACTTAAATGAAAATTGAATTTTATTTATTTATTATTTATCTTTTTTGTAACTTTTTATTGTATAAAAAAAAAACTTTAAAAAATAAATAAATTTGGCATTGTTCTAGCATGATATGTTTGAAACCTTCTTTGCACTTGCCATTTGTTTCATAATTTTCCAATTAAAGGATTTGCATGATCTAAAGAATTGTATGAAGCATAAATTAGACTTATATAACCAACCATATAAAGTGAGCTTTTGAGCCTTGTACTTCAATTCATGAATGTTATATACATACTCTTATTTTCTTGTCATCTAAGTTGTTGTTTGATCTCATTATTCATTGATTTGGTTGAACACTTAAAAATCATTCATTCTTATGCAATTTGATTTCATGACATTTAAGAAATGATATTAAGGCCCTCTTTGGATCGTTTGTGCCTTTCAAGCTAACCTTATGCATGCTTAAGCATGATTTTCCATTGTTAACCATTTTGAGCCTACATGTAAACATTTTCTTTCATTTAACCAATTTTATTTCCTCGCCATAGCCTGAAAAACAAATATTTACCTTTCTAAGGAACTCATGAGATTTAATTGGGATGTGTTTTTCATTCTAGGTTTGGGAAGAGGTGTTACATTTCAAAAAATATATATTCACACAATTTGTGAAAGAAAAGAGTAAAGTTGTGATTAAGTGGTGGTTGATTGAAAATCCATTTTTTGGGCCTTCAAAATAAATTGGTGATTGTTCAATAAAGGAGTATGAATCATTGTAAATGAAGGTATAAGGAGTTTTGATCATGTAAAAATAAATTCTCATTGTGATGATTCGAAGTCTTGTAAACAATTGTTTTATGCTCTTATATTTTGAGTTCCTTGGACTTTGTATTATCCATACCCTTCATTTATTACTCACCTTACACCCTTGACCCCATTACAACCTATGTTAAAGACCTAAATTAATCTTAAATGTCATGTGGTTGAATTACATACATTTTTCTACTTTTAAGTGTTTGGCATCCTTCTTGAGATCATATTAATGCAAGTTCTTCATCTTTCTATTTCGAGTTAAGTCTTTATGGTTTAACTCTAATCTTATGTTTATAACTGAGTGTTGCATTATAACCCTCTTCCGAGTGATTCATTTGTGAGAGGACAACTTTGGTGAGATTTGAAGTTGAACTTGTGCTTTGTATGATTTTGGAAATTGTGTGAAAACTAAGATTGAGAAATTTGTTGCATTTGGCTATCACACTACCACACTTTGAGCATGTTGTGTTTTGAACTTTGCCACCTTGTGAATAATGTCTAAAATGTAGCTTTTATTGTTAAAACGTTTAAGTCATGTGCATGAGTCATTTCTCTTCAGAAACGTTCGGGAAGATTGTTTTGTTTTGTTTTTTTTATATATTTATATTATTATTTTTTTGTGTTTGTTTGTTTATTATTATTATTATTATTATTATTATTATTTTCGTTTTGCTTAAGGACTAACAAATCTAATAAGTTTTCTAACCATTTTGTTTTGTAGAGTTAGAAAAACGTTTGTGGGTATTGTATTTGTTAAACCCTCAGGAGACACAACTCCTCCTACTAGGGATGCCTAGAGGTTTAAAGGCTTGTTGCATACGCTAAATGCAATCGAGTTACCTACGAAAGTGGTCTAGTTAACTTCTTATTTGTTTTTTATCTTTGTTTTCCTTTTCTTTTGCTCGAGGACTAGCAAAATTTAGGTTTGGGGGTATTTGATCGGTGCATATTTACATATCATTTTGTACCCTTCTAACTTATGATTTGGTTATGTTTTTGAGTTAAACTTGTGCTTTTAATAAGTTTTGTGTTTATTTCAGTGTTATAAGCTTGAGACTCACTAATTGCATTTTGGAGACAAGTTAGCTCAAAATGGTGTCTGCAGATCAGTTAACTTCACGGATTGGACTGTACTTGGTCTAAGAAGAACCAGATAATGAGCCATACATCATTGGAAAGATACGGAAGTCTAGTTTCTGTATAATTTTACGGTTCATGATTCCGAGTCTTCTAGAGAAAGTTATACATGTTTTGGCAACTTAAGGTCAAATTCGGCAGCATCTGCGTTACTGGGCCAAATATCACATTTGAAGGCCTTCCCGATTTTTCCTTGAGTTGGACTTCATATGCTAGGAAAGATAAGACAAAGAGCTTCAAGATCCATATTTTTCCAGATTTTTCCGACTGGAGCCACAAGCCCAATACGAGCCCACAAGCTGGCTGCAATGCATTGTCATGCATGACATATGCATGATGAAGTGTTGTTGATTGTGGGAAAGTTTGGTAAAGCATATTCAATACCTATATTTGAGTGGAATTTTGCAGCAGCCAAATGAGCCAAAAGATGATGAAGTGGGAGTTGCAACACTAAGCCTAAATACAAGAGGAATTGTTTTCAAATGTAATAGTGTGTTAGGTGAATTAAGTGTTGTAAGTTGGTGAAGTGAGTGTGGTAGGTAAACCTATTGTATAATTCAGATTTTCACTTCCCCTAAGCCTATAAATAGGGAAGTTCTCTAAGCTTGTAACAACACCCCAAGGGGGGAGCTCTCAAACACTTCTCTAGAGCTCCCTTCCCTTCTCTCCCTCAAATTCTCTTAGTTTCCCTTTGTAGTTCTCAATTGTTGTAATAAGATCATTCTACCAAATTTTCTCTTCTTCTAAATTTCTTCAAACACTTCTTCATTCCTTCATCAAAGTCTCCATGTCTCAAACACTTCACAAACACTTTTCTCTCCCTTCCCTAAGTTCTCAATTCTCCAAGTTCACAAAGATTCTTAAAGTTCTCAAACACTTTATCTTCCAAAATCCTCAAGCTTCCCAAACACTTTCCTTTCTCTTCCAAATTTCCCAAGTTCTCAAACACATTCCCTTCCAAAATCCTCAAGCTTCCCAAACACTTTCCTTTCTTCTCCAAAAGTCTCCATATTCTCAAACACTTCCTAAACACTTCTCTATTCTCTTCCAAACATTCTCCAATTTCTCAAACACATGTCTCTTCCCTTCCAAAATCCACAAAGCTCTCAAACACATGTTCTTCCAAAATCTTCAAAGCTTCCCAAACACCTTCTCTTCCAAATTCTCAAAGTTCTCAAACACTTCCCAAAACTCTTCTCCCTTCTCTTTCTCAAACACTTCTCTCTATTCTCATCCAAACTCTCCATGTTCTCAAGTGTTGTACAAAACTTTTTGCTTCTTTTGTTTTCATTTCTGTTTTGTGTAGGAAAACTAAATTGGATCATTCAATCACCAATCCATGTGGAATCGACCTCGCACTTACATATGCTAAACTACCAACGGCTCGTGCACTTGCGAGTATCACAAGTTGAGGATGCAGCTGAATCCATTTTGGTGCAGCTGAAATCTACGCAACACGAATGTCCATACATACTCTTCCTATTCATAGTTCAATTCGAATTAAAGCATGGTGTATACTCTTAATTCAAACCAAGATACACAAATCAAAATGGTAGCTAGGCATTCTGATCAGCATATAGGCAGGTATGCAAAATGAATAAGAACATGAATCATGAATCAAACTTGAAAATTGAAATTTATAAACCCAGAATATTCATGTTAGGTTCCATCAAAGCCCTAGTGATGGATTTAGCTACTCATAATGGAAAAGAGACTTGAACAGAAATGAGAAAACATAATGAATGCAATAAGAGTATAAAAACCCCTTTTCTGAAGTTCTTGTGGTGTCCAAGGCTTCTCCAAGTGCTTCTCCACTTCTAATGCTTCTGCAAGAGCTTCCCTACTTCTAGAAAGATGTATGAAGGATATGGAGGTGATTTGGGATGAGTTTGAGTGAGTGGTGATGGCTAAGAAAGATGAAATTCGTAGGGAAATGGAAGAGAGGTTTGCTGGAGTTCTTTTGGCGATTTGAGGCTGTTTAGAGCTTTTGGTTGATTGATAGAGTGTTTGGGATTGTGAGAGTGTTTGAGGATAATTTCTGAATGTGTTTGGGAAAATGATGGAAGTGTTTGGGATTGTGAGAGTGTTTGAGGATAATTTCTGAATGTGTTTGGGAAAATGATGGAAGTGTTTGGGATTGTGAGAGTGAAGGATGGCTGAATTGTGGGATTGTGAATCCCAGGCTTGCACACCATGAATGAGGAATGGAAGAGGTATTTATAGGGGGAGGGAAGTGAGAAATCAGAATTGAATATAGCAATGACCTAACACACTTGCATTAGATAATCAGAATTGGTTGCTACACTTCACCAACAAATCCCACCAGCAGCCATAGCTCATCATCATGTCAGCATGACCAAGCTTCCATCCAGAAACCAATAGCTCATCCACATGTCAGCATGACCAAGCAAGCAATGAGCTCATCTGGAAGTCAGCATGATGTGTCTTTTGATGGGCTCATGGATTGGGCTTGGATTAATCAATTGATGAGCTTGAGCTATCCATCTTCAAGTTCAGAATGTCTTCTTTTCAAGCACACGTGAATTGGCCCAATCCAAGCACAGATGAAAATGATATGTCTGAAATGAATTTGTAACTCAGTCTTCAGTTTTTACACATTGTTTTCACCATTTTACTTCAAATGCCTCAAGTGATACCTAAAGCTCAATGAACTGAATGACAAACACAAAAGAGGTTAAAAGCACAAGGTTAACTCAAAAACATAACAAAATCATAAGCTAGAAGGGTACAAAATGATATACAATTGTGAACCGAACAAACATGCGGCCCATGCTCTTCTTATTGGTACATCAACTCCATCACATTATTGGGTTGACATAGTCACATATGCTATCTACTTGATGAACCGGATCCCTTCATGTAGGCCTTCTATGCCTTGGCTCTTTATGTATCTTTGTCCTCCACATTACACCATACCCCATGCAGTTTTGGATGTGTGGCTTATTTTCATCTCCACAAGCATCAAATGAGTAAACTGGACCCTTGTGTCCTTCGATGTGGCTTCATTGGCTTTACACCACAACATAAATCATATCTTTGCTACCATTTTTCTACACGAATAGTTTATGTTACTATGGATGTCAACTTCTTGGAAGCCAAGATAGTTTTCACCACTGAGTTGTCTAATTATGCCCTTCAAAGAGAGATGAGTATGAGTACACTTGAAGGACCTAGTTGGTTTAAGGTACCTGACGAGTCTCGAACTCCCAGCCATGCTGAGCCACCACACTCGAACTCCAGAGCTGCTAAAAGTGCCTAACCACAAGCTGCTAAAAGAAGGAACGCTTCATTTTGAGCTGTTGGAGGCTCTTGAGCTGCGGGAAGAGGATCCTGACCTATCAAAAGATCTATAGCCAGCTCCAGCTAACTCCCATAAGCCCCAACCAACCGGAGCATTGTGGCTGATTCCCCTTCTCTTGATCTTATAATACACACTCATACTCCTTTGGATATTTCTGAGGTAAGCAATTTGGAAATCAATAAATTAACCAATACTAATATTGAGAGAACTTATCAATTGCCTCTTAAACATAATCATGGGAAACCACCAGAAGAGAAGACAATATATTCTATTGCCCAATATGTGTCCACTCACAGATTGTCACCATAATATCAAGCAATTAGGAATCAAATGGTGACAATCAAGATTCTGAACAAAGTTGAAGAATCTTTGAAAGATCCAAAATGGACAGATGCTATTAAGGTAGAAATAAAGGCACTACAGAAGAATGGGACGTGGGATGTAGTCTCACTACCAAAAAGGAAGAAACCAATGGGATGCAGATGGGTGTTCACCATCAAACATATAAAGCAAATGGAATGATTGATAGATAGATAAAAGATGAGGTTAGTAGCCAAAGGGTACACACAAACATATGGTGTGGATTATCATAGGACTTTTGCTCCAGGAGCAAAGTTGAATACCATTCGTGTATTATTGTCTTTAGTAGCTAACCTTGATTGACCTTTGAAACAGTTTGATATGAAGAGAGCATTCTTGCACTGGGATCTAGAATAGGAAATGTACATGGACTTTCCACATGGCTATGGAATGATAGATGGCTCAAGTAAAGTGTGTAGGTTGCAGAAAGCACTTTATGACTTAAAGCAATCACCTCGAGCATGGTTTGGGAGATTTAACGAAGCCATAAAACAATATTGATATTGTCTAGGAAACTATGATCATACCTTGTTTATCAAGAGCAAGGGTGGTAAGATTACTTTGTTGATTATCTATGTTGATGATATTATGGTCACATTTGATGATGTTGATGAGATATAGAAGCTTCATAGATATTTGGCTTCTGAATTGAAATGAATGACTTGGGGAGTTTGAAGTACTTTTTGGGAATTGAAGCTCGTTCAAGTGGTGGCATTTTTCTATCACAACGAAAATATGTGTTGAATTTGCTGACTGAAACTAGTATGTTGGGGTGTAAACCAGTGGATACTCTTGTTGTACAAAATCATCACCTGGAGTATATCCTAATCAAATTTCTACTAACAAGGAGAGATACCAAAGGTTAATTGGAAGATTAATTTATCTATCGCATACTCGACCTGATATCGCTTACACAGTTAGTGTCATTAGTCAGTTCATGCAATCTCCGAGTGAGGATCATATAGAGGTTGAAATGCTTATCTTGAGTTATTTGAAGTTTGCTCCTAGGAATGGACTATTTTTCCATTAGAATGGACATTTGAAGGCTGAAGGATATACATATGCACATTAGGCAAACAATATTACTGATAGACGCTCCACATCAGGCTACTTCACGTTTGTGGGAGGTAATGTGGGAACAAATATTCCAACTTCCAATCACAACCACATGGACAAGAAGAATATCACCTAGGTCAGTAATTGAGCCCATTTATTTGGCCAATTAATTGAGACAAAAAATAGGGAAAGTATCTTAAATATGAGATATTATCTTTATTTGGGAATATGATCATCAATTAAAGATCTTATCATCAATTTCGGATATTATCTTATTTTGGGGATAGTATCATCAATTAGGGATTTAATTCTAATCCAAATCCCTAATTGACTCAATCTCTCCATTTAAGGGAAAGAATATCTTCCTTCATGTTGGATAGATTTTACTCTATCTATTTCTCGCAAGCGCACGAACCAATTATAGTATAGGAATGCAAGAATGAGGTCGTTCCACAGAGACTTGGATGAAAGACACTTATTACTGCTACTTAGACTCACAAGTAACCCTAAGACTAAACAGAATTTAAATGAGGTTGAGTTTAGTTTGTTTAGAGTGAAAATAACTAAAAGGGAATGCAAAATAGCAAGTGACTGAAAACTACTAAAAGAGAATGTAAAATAGCAAGTGACCAACAAGTAGATGTTTTAGAAATTTTAGAGACAATGAAACAAGCACTAGGGGTTCAACTTCACCATGGCAATCCAATTTTAAGCTACAAGTTAACAATCATCCAAGTTGACTAATTCAATTTCTGGAGTTCGTTCTTTCTTATATATGATTATCCATATGGTGTTTGGTTTTAATCAAGTACTTAGAAACACAATTTAGCTGTGGTGTTTAGTCTAAATTATAAATCTGAACCCATTAAGCTTGAGAAGAACACTAAGGAACTAAGTAAACATTTAAACATGGTGTTTGTCCTAAATGCATACCCACTCATTCACTAATCAATTCAAGAGTCATATGTTGTTTATGTAAACTTCAATAAGATAACCAACATGCATAAAGATTCAACTAAGTACAAGTGAATGAGACCAGAAAATTAGAAGTAATCAACAAAGAGTAACATTAACTTGAAAACATGAAACTGTCTTGTCATGCTACATTGAAACCCTAGCTATGGTAATTAGTTACACCCCATTAATAGAAAATACATTTAAATCATAATAAACATGGAAAGAGTAAGCAAAACCAGTGAAGAACAAATTATGTTGTTGAAGAGCTTCTCACAGCTTCCACCATGTATGTTGCAGCTAGAGATGAAGAGTGGTGTAAATGGTGTGGATTGTATGGATTATGTTTGGAAAATGATAGGAAGGTGGAGGATGAAGTGATCTGTGGGAGAAGTGTATGAGGTTATGGTTGATGAATGTTTGAGGGAGAATGTGAGAGTAGTGCTGGGATGGGTGAACTTCTGGGAAATGGAAGAGAGGGAATGTCAATCCCAGGATGTGATTCATGAAAGTGTTTGGAATGGAAGTGGTATTTATAGGGAGAAGGACAGGGGACATCTGATTTGAATATGACTTTTCCCTAGAACACTTGCAATTGAAAATCAGTTTCTTGGGCTCACGAATTGGGTTTCTCTTAATCAAATGTGGGCTGCCCTAGCCTCACGGTGTGCTTGGTACATGGCTTTAATGGCCTAGTCTGGAACTCTTGGTTATGAGGAGTCTTTCTGCTTTGGCATTCTTAAGGGCCAGCTCTACGATTTCCTAGTTCTCAGGCACTATGTCGTATAGGTCAGGGGCAGAATAATCTTTATGGACCTCCAGGAGGAAGGATAAATTGTTGGTCGAAATGGGGGGTCCGAAAATGACATGTAATTTGGCCCAATCCAAGCTCAGATGAAGAAGATAAGTCCGAAACGAATTTCTGACTTCAGTCTCCAGCTTTTGCACATTATTGCACCATTTTGCTTCAAATGCCTCAAGTGGTACCTAGAGCTCAATGAACTGAATGACAAACACAAAATATATTAAAAGCACAAGTTTTACTTAAAAACATAACCAAACAATAGGGTAGAGTGCTACAAAATGATACAGAATTATGCATTGATCAACACCCCAAACCTATATTTTGCTGGTCCTCAAGCAAAACTAAAACTTAAACATCACAAAACAACAAACAAAAGAAGCTGACTACACCATTTTCGTAGATAACACGATTGCATTGAGCATATGCAATAAGCCTTTAAACCTCTATGTGTCCTTAGTAGGAGGAGTTATGTCTCCTGAGGGTTTACAGTGATGACTCCCACAAACATCTACAAATTTTGCAAGACAACTAATAGTTAAAGAATCACTTTAGACAAACTAAGGAAAACCAATGAATGCACAATCACACTTTCAATATTAATGGTATGCTACTTCAGATTTTCACACCACGGTGTATAGTCTATTGCCACTGCAAAAAGAATTCCAACATTGAAGTCACCGTACTCAAATACTTAGATAGAAATCGCCTCAACTCTAGGTCTCATGGGTATCACTCAAATTTTCACAAAGAACCTAGGGTTTAGCTTCTCAACAAGCATATGTGAATGATGTTATGTAAAGGGAAACAAGATTTTCACATATGAAATAATCATCAAACAAAAGCACGATTTCTGGAAATAAGATCTCATGAAAGGAAATTAAATGCTAAGAATTATAGAAAGAATACATTGCATACCACCACCCATGAACCGGACTTCCCCAAAGATCAATTAGGTCTTAATCAAGCTTGTAATTCCAGGCTGAGAGTAGGGGTTATGAAAAGAAGGGAAATGAAAACTAAGAACTTAAGTACATGCAAGAGTGCTCCTTCTTGCTACAGGGTAAATGGCAACATTTTTTTTTTTTTGAATCTTCTAGGCAATGACTTGTGCTTCTTTGAACTGAATTTGAACTTTAATCAAGAACATGTTTTTTTTTTGGCACTCTTTTGCTTTTCTCTTCGAATTGCACTAGCACACTGATTCACTCCATTTGTCTAGTACAATGCCCATCCTTTCTTCTTCATTTTGTTGAGATCTTGACATGTTCTCTAGTTATAGGGTATGGCTAAACAGGGGATGGTATCTTAGATTAAGATATAAGGGTAGGAGTAATATGGGTGATGAAAGAAAGGTTTAAGTGTTTGGATGCAAAATTAGGTAAAGGAAGCACACAATAGGGAAGGATATCAAAGCCTTTTAGTGACTTAAACACACATAGCCTACATCATATCAATGGGTACATCCTTTCCACAAATGTCGGCAAGTAACATAGTATCTGCAAATAGTTCTTAGTATTTGATGAATATAATGAGATCATCATAAGAAGAATTTGGGAAGTTGTAAGAGTAGAAACAAATAAAATCCTTTCAAGGAATGGAATAGGCTCAAATTAGCTCACTAGGGTAGTCTCCACTATTCTTCTAAACATATCTGAGTATGGCACCTTGTGGACCGAAATTCCAATTGCGTGACAGTGTGTACGCGGAAATTCTGATGTAAACACTTTCATGGCAACACATTAGCAAAGAATTAGTGACAATGACATTGCATATACATCTTCATTAGTAAGCAAAAGAAATCTTTCACTAAGACTCAAAAATTCAACAAGTTTCATCTCACACCCCAAACCTGAATGAAACATTGTCCTCAATGTTTAAAAGAAATGAAATAAAATGCAATAATCAAACTAGACATAAAAGGCACAAAAGGAATAAAAAATAATTATAAAAAAACAACAACATAACCTGGTTGGGTTGCCAACAGTTAGGGTATGATGAACTCAAGGGAGTCCACAACTTGTGTTTCCACTACATCATACAAGTATTGTTTCAAATGCTGCCCATTCACCTTGAAAGTTGTCCCGTCCCTTAGGTTCTCAATCACAACAGCTCCATGAGGAAAAACTTGAAGCACCTTGAACGGCCCCAGCCATCTGGAAAGAGACGCAAACGTGAGTCATACAACAAAAGTTTCATACCTGGCTTGAATTCTTTCCTGAGAATGGCCTTATCATGATAACGTTTGGTCCTCTCTTTGTAGATTCTGGCATTCTCATAAGCTTCGTTCCTTAGCTCCTCCAATTCATTGATCTGCAATTTTCTGACATTCCCAGCTTCCTTGAGATCAAAATTGAACTTTTTAATTGCCCAATATGCTCGGTGCTCAAGTTCCATTGATAAGTGACAAGCCTTCTCAAACATGAGTCTATAAGGGCTCATCCCGATGAGAGTCTTATAGGCTGTCCTATATGCCCAACGTGCATCATTGAGTCGCAATGCCCAATCTTTTTGAGTGGGATTGATAGTTTTCTCCAAAATATTCTTGATCTCTCTATTGATGATCTCAACTTGTCCAGATGTTTGAGGATGATATGGAGTCACCACCCTATGTGTGATATTGTATTTTTTTTCATTAAGGCCTCAAACGGTTTGTTACAGAAGTGGCTGCCACCAGCACTAATGATAGCCCTAGGAGTTCTAAACCTAGTGAAAATCATATCTTTCAGGAATTTTAGGACAACTTTATGATCATTAGTCTTTGTAGCCAACGCCTCCACCCATTTGGATACATAATCTACAGCAACAAGAATGTAAGTATAACCCAAAGAGGAAGGAAAATGTCTCATGAAATCTATACCCCATATGTCAAACAGCTCCACCACCAAAATGTTGTTCAGTGGCATCATATTTCTCTGGCTTATATTTCCCATTCTTTGACACCTATCACATTTAGAACAGAAATAAAAGGCATCTTTAAAAAGAGAGGGCCAAAAGAAACCAGATTGAAGAACCTTAGCTGCTGTTTTCTTGGCACCAAAATGACCTCCACATGCAAATTCGTGACTGAACTTGAGTATGCTTTGCTGCTCCTTCTCTGGGATACACCTCCTTATGATTTGGTCGGGGCTATGTTTGAACAGATATGGATCATCCCATAAGTAATATTTGGCTGTGGCAAGGAACTTTTTTCTTTCCTGAAAAGTTAAATCATCTCTCAAAACACCACTAGAAAGATAATTAACAAGATCAGCATACCACGGTTCTTGATGATGAATGGCAAATAGTTGTTCATCCGGAAAAGATTCATTGAGGGGTAGGACATCCTCATTCTTATGGTTACCATCGATGAGACGAGAGAGATGATCAACAACAACATTCTCACACCCTTTTTTATCTCAGATTTTTAAATCAAATTCTTGCAACAGTAATACCCATCGAAGCAAGCGTGGCTTAGCATCCCTCTTGGTTAACAAGTACCTAAGTGCTGCATGGTCAGAATATACAATCACTTTAGAACCAACGAGGTATGAACAAAACTTCTCTAAAGCAAAAATCACAGCAAGCAACTCATTCTCAGTTGTAGAGTAATTGAGATGAGCATCATTTAATGTTTGGGTTGCATAATAAATGACATGAGGGAGCTTATTCACTTGGACCTAGAACTGCACCAAGAGCATAGTCAAAAGCATCACACATTAATTCAAAAGGTAAAGACCAATCTGGTGCCTTGATAATTGGAGTTTATGTTAGTTCAAGTTTCAAAGTGTTAAACGCATCTAAACAATCTTTATCAAAGTTGAAAACAGCATCTTTAGCCAAAAGTTTGCATAGATGACCAGTGATTTTGGAGAAATCTTTAATGACACGTGTTTGTGCCTGAAAATCTCCGCCTGTGAGGCCGACTGAAGAAACAGCCTCTCACCCAAGGTGCCTGCCCAAGAAGGTTTTCATTCGCTCTTCCTCGGGAAAAGGGGAGATCTATGAAGGCGAAATCGTCACGGCCACAGTGAGCTTTGAGCGAAGAAAATGGCAACCCCTCAAATACATGGCCAAGGTGGAAAAATCAAGGGGCATTGCCACATGTCATTGAGGTCCCATGCTTCATTTAAATGAGATAATGCTCCTGATTGCAACAGAACACCCACGATCCGTGCAAAAGAAGAATTTACATTTAATGCATAAGGGAAGGAGGGAGGTGATTGGAGTCAGTGTATGGTGAGTAAAATCAGGATGATTAGGTGCGACATCTTATGACTTATAGGACTAAGTCGCCAACCATCATACCAGAGCATTAAATGCTCCTCCTAGGCCCAAGAACGCAGAACGACGATCAAGGCAGCGATCGAAATTTATAGGGGTCACACCACCATACTTCACGTTCCCAAATGTTGCCCAGACTACCCACTATCTCTTATCGACCACGTCATGCAGATATCAGCTTCGCCTTCCTTCCTCACAAGAGCCTCTTCTATAAATACCAAGCTTCAGCTACATTTAAAGGGTTCAACACCAAACACAAGCCTCCGAACGGAGCAAATTATATTTCCTTGGCATTTATCTTCTGTCATTTATCTTCCTGTAATGCACTTTCAATACCTTTACTTACTTTCTTAGGAGTAGTGGCATATTATAGGAAAGTCTGTTCATCAATATATCATACAACCCTTGATTTCTCAAGGCGCCGAAGCACCATCCTTGTTACTCTTTCCATCCATCTCACATATCATACGACCGTTGCAATCCAGCAACGCGTCGGAGCACCGCCTAAAAAATCCACCATTAACACCATCATTAACGGCCTTATAGCTCAGGCCGTGAACCTGACAACCGAGATCAGTTCCTCTCTCGGTCACAGTCGCTTTGATCAAAAGTCAAACTCGAAATAGGCGCGCAACTCATCCATCCATCCACTCACATCATCCTCAAATGCACGGTAGACCGTGCTGGCACGCCCGCGTATAACCGCACTACACCAAAAAAGGATGACCCGTGTTGATGCAGATCCTCTCGGCCCGGAGCACCAGGCCGTGAGATTTGCGAAGATCAACAACACGACGATAACAACATTCATGTCCTAGAAAACTCCTCACTCCATTCATTGAAGTAGAGGACGGTAAATTATAAATCAAATCCATTTTTGCTTTGTCTACCTCAATACCTTTGCTGGAAATAGCATGGCCTAACACAATACCTTGCTTCACCATGAAGTGACAATTCTCCCAATTCAAAATCAGATTCGTTTCCTGGCATCTTTTAAGCACTAATAACAAGTGGTTAAGAAAATCATCGAAAGAGAATCCAAAAACTAAAAAGTCATCCATAAATACCTCAATGAACCTCTCTATCATGTCTGAAAAGATAGCCATCATGCATCGTTGGAAGGTAGCTGGGGCATTGCATAAACCAAATGGCATTCGTCTCTACGCAAATGTTCTAAAAGGGCATGTGAATGTTGTCTTCTCTTGATCCTCCAGAGGCTATTGCAATTTGATTATAACCTGAAAAACCATTCAAAACCTCAAGGGCAGCTCCACTCCAATGAACTCAGATTCTTCATCAAGGTCACCTAAAGGTTGTGTCAAAACAATTTCTAAATAATCATCAGATTGTGCCTGCACAAATTTAGAGAAAACCAGGGAATCCAAATTATCAATTGAAAAACAATCAACTGAATTAGAAGGATGAGTTAAGGATTCAAACACTTTGAATTCTCCAGTTTGTCCAAGGACTGTCATTTTTAGAATGCCATTTTTTACATCAATGAGAGTGTTTGTTGTGACCATGAATGGTCTTCCAAGCAAGATAGGCAGCTCACGGTCATGAATGGGTGCATCTTCCATGTCTAACACTACAAAATCAGAATGCAATATTAGCTTATCAACTTGAACCAAAATATCTTCAACTATACCTCTAAGATATTTCACTGAGCGTTCAACAAGTTGTAAGCTGAGTGTGGTGGATTTCAACTCTCCCAAACCTAGTTGAAGATACACTAAATAAGGCATTAGATTGATACTTGCACCTAAATCCAACATGGCTTTCTCAGCTCATTTATCTCCAATGGTTATGCCGATGGTAAAACTGCCTAGATTCTTGAGCTTGTTCGGTTCATTTTTACACATGATTTTTCATGTTATTCACCCACTATTTTGAGTTAGTTCTTGACATTTTATAGCTTTTTACTTCCTTTTTGTGTTTTCTTAGATTTTACCTTGGTTGGGATGAAAATGAGCTAAAAGTGCATTATTGGTTATAAATTCTGTTTTTGTTCATTTTCGTAGGTCAACTTCTTGGCCTTGGATCAGCATGCTCCGGTGCTTGGATGAGGTCATGATCTTCATGAGACTTGTTCCAATGGATGTTAACTACAACATATCCAAATTTGAGCTCCATTGGACAAGTATTGCCTATCCAACCGATCCAGCATGATACCACAGCTCTGGAAATCCGAAATTGGCCAGCTTTTACCTCCATTGTGTCATCTTGATTCTTCTTGTTACCATAACTCTTTGTAACAAGAAATTACCTTAGTAAATAAGATATTTTCTGAAGCAATTGGCATCTTTGTGAAGACAAGGACCCATCATGGCAAGGGGACAAAGGCTAAGGCTTTATCAAAGGTCGTAGTTTTATATTAAAAGTAAAAGCTGGAAAGGAGGAGAGAGGAGTGCAAAGAGCATCAGCCATTGCAATCAGATTCATTATTGAATTTTGCAGAGATTTTAGAGCTGGAGATGAAGCTTGGAGCTAGGGAGCTCAAGGAGGAAGACAAGGGCAACAAAGCAAGGAGTGGAAGAGATTTCCACCATTGAAGACCTTGAGCTCCCATGTTCACAAAATCTGTAACTTCTTTCTAATTTTATTTTGAGTTTGTATTTGGAATAAGTATGAGCAACTAAACTCCATAGCTAGGGCTTAGGTTGAAGCCCTAAACATGATTACCTTATTGTTTTGATGCTTGAGTGTATGAATTTCTGGATATTGTTGATGAATTCCAATTCACCAAATTAATCTATCCTTGATGTGTGTTTTTCCTTGGTTGGCCATCTTTGAAAGCATGCTTCTTGAGATTGTTGGGATTATGTGTATCTTCATGTTATCCTAAGCAATAAATGGATGAAGTAAGAATCATCCATGTGAATTGGTTTCTTGAATACCTAATGTAAACACCATGCTATTAGGATTCTTGTGATGTTCATATTCTCTTTGAACTTAATGGGTTTTCCTTGTAATTGAATCAAAGTACGAACCATACCTAGGTTCGGTTATGGGGAGGGCACAAGTATTGTAGCACAGAACCATGCACTTTACGTATATTAGAGAGAATCAATGCGTCTTGAGCCACGACCCATGGTCTTGATTGCGAACATCTTCATCAACACGTTTGGAGTTCATTACTTGAGTATTCATGAACTTGGGTAGAATTGTTTATGGTGGGATTCCGAAACCCTAGTGTTTGTTACTTGGTACTTTCACATTTTGATAATTCATCTCTGCCATTCTCATTTAAATTCAAAGTCCATTTACTTTCATGCATTAGAATTAGGTCACTTGAAACAAATCAACCCCCCCCCCCCCCAACATGTGTGTGTGAGTTGTGTGTTTGACACGTTATGTGTCTTCGTCACTGATTTTATTTGTTTCCGTAATTGTTTTGGACTTTTGGTCTGCGTTGTGTTCTTGAATTTTCTGTGCTAAATCCAACCGTATAAAGAACGCAAATTTGGACAAACGGTTGGAAAGTTATAGGTCAAAAACTGAACAGAGGTTCGAAACTGAAAAACAGATAAACGATTATGTGCAAAAACGACCGGTCGTCACTGCTCACGACCGGTCGTCACTGTGTCACTGTTCACATGTGATAAATAGGTGATAAAAGGGTGATAGAAAGTGACGTTTGTGTTTTTCTTTAGTTTTCTTGTTTTGTTTCTTTTCTTTTACCTTCCTTTATTCATTTTTAGTTTCCATTTTGTATTTGTGCATTTGTGGTGTGTCAAATTAGTGTTCTTTACATACTCAAATTAGAACTTATAGGAAGCCGACAAGTTCTTCGTGGGATCGACCCCGTACTTGTATAATCTATACCTCAATAGACTCGTGCACTTGCGGGTATTTTTAATTGGTTGTTTGCACATTAATTTGTGTCCTCTTAGGAATGCAACAGAGCTTATGAGGAAATTTCCTTTGAAGGACAACATTTACATTTTTCAGACACCAACACCTTTTCATGAGGGCTATACTCTTGTGTTAATTCAACTCCTTAAAAAAAATTAGCATAGGTTGGCATATTCTTGATTACATCAAGTAAAGGCAAGTTAATATTGACTTTACTAAGTATATCATAAATTTCAGCAAAAGACTTATCGTGTTTGCTTTTAGCAAGAAGCCCAAGGAAAGGAATTGGTGGCAAATAAGGGTTCTCGGCCTTATGCATTGGATGTGAAATTCTTGATGTGCCAATGGGAATTGCTTCCTTTGGTGTGGTCTCTTCCTTGCGTTTATCACCTGCATTCACGATATCATTATTAGTAACTTCATTGCCAACTTTATTATCAATAACCTTACCACTTCTAAGCACTAAGATTGCTTTGGCATGCTCATGATGCTTGGGATTCACATTTGTTTGGCTAGGGAATTTTCCAGGTTCTCTTTGGTTCAAAATATTTGCAATTTGTCCTAATTGAATCTCCATCTTGGTAAGGGTAGCAGAATGTTGTTGAAGAGCACCATTAGTAGTTTTCTGGAATTGTAAAGTATTTTGGGCCAACAACTTGACTATGTCCTCCAATGAACTTGGTTTGGGTTGGAATGATGAACTTGCTTGATTTTGATTTTGATTATTGCTCCAAGAGAAATTTGGGTGATTCCTCCAACCAAGATTATAAGTGTTCGAGAATGGGTAATTTTTTGGCCTTTGGTTGTACTCATTCATCATGAGGGCTTGTTCATGGACAAACTCAGGATAAGCATCACTAGCTGAACACATGTGAGTTGAGTGTCCTTGAACATTGCAAATAGCACAAACTTCAACTTGAGGAACTTTAGGTGCCATATTGAGCACAGTGTCAAGCTTCCTTTGTAAACCAGGAACCTGTAAAGCAAGCTCATTGTTAGGACTAATCTCATATATACCAGTACTTTTACCTCTTATCACTATGCCAAATTTTACTTTACACTACACCACATAGGCATCGACAAATCTAAAAACCGATGCTATTAGTGATTTAGGCATCGATTTTATAATTAATAGGACTAAAGGGGTATAAAGGCATCAGCACAAATTTTAGGGGTTTTCTACCGATGCCGTTGATTATACTTTAGCATCGATGATGTAATTTACTGATGCGTAAAGTGTTTTTGAATAATTTTTTTAAGCAGAACAATTATACCGACGCCAAAACCTTGTCAACGCTGCTACAGTGAATTTTATAACAAAACATTTTAACTCTCCCTCGCATCCCTCTCTCCTCTATCTCGCGATACTCACTCTTCATTTCTTTTACTCCATCGATTTCTTCTACATACTCAATCTCTGCCGCCATCCTCTCTGTCCTTCATCCATCTTTGCCGACATCTTCTTTCTCCTCCATCTCTACCGCCATCTTCTCCTAAACTCTAAAAATTAAAACCAACAAAACCTAATTTCTAAGCCCTCTTTTGATATCTCATATTTGATTTGATTCGAATCCAGATCTAGGACGCGATGGGCGATTTCAACCTCTCGAGCTTCATCGTCGCCATTATCCAGATTCTGAGGTAAATTTGGAGGTACCAATCTCGCTCAAATTTCCCAGTATCACTTACTAAGCATCCTTCTATTGTGTTTGTGTTAGATGGTTTTGTTGAATACTTAAGCTTTTTGGTACAGGAAATGGCTCCTGCTGCGCCCAAGAGCGGGATCTTCGTTGGTCTGAACAAAGGCCACATCGTCACCAAGCGTGAATTGGCTCCTCGCCCATCTGACCGCAAAGGGGTATGTTTTTGTTTGGTCACTGATTGTTCATACAAGTTTATTTGATTTCTGGGATTGTCTTTATATTCTTTTGTTGTTTGGGTCTTGATTTTGTGATGAAGTAATGTGAATAATACTAAAATTTCTATGCTTTGTTGGTTTTGATATTGAAGAAAAGAAGCGAGAGGGTGCATTTTGTGAGGAACCTAATCAGGGAAGTTGCTGGTTTTGCTCCATATGAGAAGAGGATCACTGAGCTTTTGAAGGTTGGTAAGGACAAGCGTGCTCTTAAGGTGGCCAAGAGGAAGTGGGGTACCCACAAGAGAGCTAAGAAGAAGAGATGTCCAACGTCCTCCGCAAGATGAGATGAGATTTTTCTCTTTGCCCTCGCTGTGTGTTTGATATGTTTTCATATGGCTTTTGCATTTTTGTGTTATAGTCAATTTATGAGATTGTTTGTGTTATAGTCAATTTATTTGGTTGTTTTTTTTGTTTGCCCTTTATTTCATAAGTGGGGGAGAACTAGATTGAAGAATTTTTTGAATATGTTAAGACAAATGTGTGAAAAATGAGTTAAACCAGCTTGAGTTAAAGAACCTCATGTTCCAATTTGGATGGCGTAAATGCGCATGAATATTATCAAAGTCAATGTTATGAATTAGTTTTGGTACCATTGCAATCAATATCAAAATTTGTTTGTAATATAGTGGTTTTTGGTGTCAACTCTGTTTTTGTGTGCCATGTTTGTAACATTTGAGTTAGTTTGCTCGTCCAGCGAATGGAAATTTGTTTCTGATTCTTTTTTCAGCTATTTAATTGGACTAACATATTGTATGATGAGAGTAGCTTGTTTTTGGGGAGCCCAACCTTTCACTTTCACATTGTCTTTGGTGGTTTGATTATGTTATAGGATTTATATGTTGTTTGTGTTGATTGTAGAATTGTTCATGTGCAGGTCTAGTGGTATTACTAGAGAAGAAGAAGTGAGAACTTCAAGTGTTGTGTTAATGATTGTAGTTCAGTTACTCTAATAGTTTTTGTTATGCATTTTAATATGAGATTTTACGAACTCTCTAATTTTGAATGTTTTGAGACCATTTTGTGATATCTTCTATGCAGTAGATATTCTTCCATTTGTGTTATTCAGCTATTTCTATTTAAGGTTATTGATTTCTTTAGATTTACTTATAATTTCAGGTTATTGATTTCTTTAGATTTACTTATAAGACTAAAGGGCCTCTTGCTCTTTGCTCTTCTAATTGGAAATATGCAGAATTTTCTTCAATCTCTTGGACAGAGGTACTTCTTTCTACTATCGTTTCTGCTTCTTAAATGTTTTACATGCCAAAGCTGCTTGAAGGGATATAGGGTAAATTTTGTATCTGATTTCCACCATCTATTATTGTTCTGGTTGTCTTGAAATGCATGTCTTATACCCTGTGATATTTATATTGATATTGCTTTATTGTTTGTGAACTCACTCTTTGGCTCATATACCTCTCACATGTATCAACGGTGTGTATGTCCTAGGATACTCTGGAAATTTCATGCTTCCTCTAAGTTGAATAGGCAGTAATTATGTTGGATTATGACCGTAATTTCACAAATTTAGGAATTCAATCAACTGTTCTTATCTGTATATCTGCTTATGTTGATTCATCACGTTTTCTTTAATGCATTGTCAATGTTAGTGGGTTTTGAGAAGTTTACATGTATGGGCATTTTAGATGAACCAATTGTTCACAAGTCTGTTCGTGATTTGGATTTCAGGTGGGGAAAATGCTTGTTGATTGTCTTGCGGTCATTTAAATACATGACAACAATGCATAAGAATATGCTATAATTAGATATATGTTTACATTTTGTTGGATTTGGGCATTATCAACAAAGATCTGTTTTGATTTCTCTCTTTCTCCTTCTACTTGATGTTTTTGAAATTCAATTTTGCTTAGGCTGCATGCAGTAAGTGTCATTGTTCCTCTTCTCCTCTTGATTCGTGTAAGTGTCATTGTTCTTATTTCACATATTTTAAACTATAAATTGGGGCCTTTGTTGTTTGCAGGTAATAATAATGCAGTCAGAATATTGGGGGTGGGAGTTGTTTTTTGTAAATGATTGAATTTCAGGTATGAAGAAATATAAGTTAGTTTCTTGCGGCACATACAATTTTCTCCCTGGTATATTCTTTTCTAGAACTTATCTTTGTTCAAATTCCTGTTACTTGCTCCCAGTTTCTTTTTGTATTTCCAAAAATGCAGACTCAGTACAAATTGACAACTGAATGTGGAGACCAAGTACAAATCGTGAATGTGGAGACTCAGGACAAATTGACAGCTGAATGTGGAGACCAAGTACAAGTACAAATTTTGTAATTATAGGTTAATGCTATGGATGTGGTATTTTGTATGGATATAGTAGGAATCAAGATTGGTAAACAATGTAATTACTTTTGAATCTTCAAGTTTTATGGTATAAATTATTATGGTTGTTTTTCTAGTTAAAATCATTGTTGAAAAGTAAAAAAAAAAAACGAAGGGTCAATAATATTTGTAGAAAGTCAAACCATTTGTAGGCTTTCCACATCAGCATAAATACAAAAAACCCTTGATGCTATAATGAGTATTTAGCATCAGCGCTAATATATTCCCTGATGCTATTAAAGGTTTAGGCATCGGAGGTCAACGCTCTTTTTGGTATATGGTAACACTTTATGCATCGGCGATTATGGAAGAGCGAGGTCGTAACTCATCTTTAGCGACGGGGAATGTCCGAAGCGTATCACTATATCTTTTGCATCGGTTCCCAATACATCGGTTGTTGGGTACCTTTAGCAACGGTATTTCCCCGACGCGAAAAGTCAATTTTGGCATAGTGTATATCTTTATGTTGAGCATTGGATCCCAACGTCTCAAATATGTAATGTGACTCTTGAGTATTCTTTTTCTTTAAAGCTCCACCTGCACCATTATTGACAATAGATTGACAAGTTTTGGTTAGTCCATCATAAAAAATTTGCATTTGTAAGTATAGAGGTAACCTATGATGTGGACATTGCATTAGAGTTCCTTTGAAACGCTCCTAACATTCGTTGAATGGTTCGCCATCATGTTGTGAGAAGTTGAAAGTCTGTGACCTCAAGGTGTTTGTCTTTTGAGCGGAGAAAAACTTCTCCAAGAACTTCTTAGCTACAGCATCCCAAGTGGTTAGTGATTCAGGGGATAACGACATCAACCAAGTCTTTGCTCTATCTTTCAAAGTGTAAAGGAAAACCTTCATCCTTAGATTTACTTCAAACACATCCTTCAAAGGGAAAGTATAAACAACAATATAAAATTCTTTAATGTGAGCTAAAGGATCTTCATTAGGTAAACCATAAAAAGAAGGAAGCATTTGAAAGTGAGAAGATTTAAGCTCATAGTTTCTAGCTTCTGTGGACAGCAAGATGCATGAAGGTGAATTTGGTATGACTGGTTGAGCTAAATCCTCCAAAGCACGTTGGTCATTGGCTGCCATCTCTTTTTCTTCTTCTTCTTCTTCTTGATCTGAGTTAAAGATGTTGAACTGAGAGTACTCTTCTTGTTGAAAAACTTCTCACAGCGTCCCACCATGTATGCTACAACTAGAGATGAAGAGTGGTGTAGATGGTGTGGATTGTACGGATTGTGTTTGGGAAATGACGGGAAGGTGGAGGATGAAGTGATCTGTGGGAGAAGTGTATGAGGCTGTAGTTGATGAATATTTGAGGGAGAATGTGAGAGTACTGCTGGGATAGGTGAACTTCTGGGAAATGGAAGAGAGGGAGTGTCAATCCCAGGATGTGATTCATGAAAGTGTTTGGAATGGAAGTAGTATTTATAGGGAGAAGGATAGGGGACATCTGATTTGAATATGACTTCTACCTACAGCACTTGCAATTGAAAATCAGTTTCTTGGTTACTACACTTCACCAACAAATCCCACCATAAACAATAGCTCATGCATAGCTCGTCATGACCAAGAAACAATTAGGTCATGCTTAGGTCAGAATGACGAACAACTTCTTTGGCTCACGAATTGGGTTTCTCTTAATCAAATGACGACTTTGAATTCACCATCTTCAAGTTCAAAATGTCTTCTTTCCAACCACATGTAATTGGCCTAATCCAAGCTCGAATGAAGAAGATAAGTCCAAAACGAATTTCTAACTCAATCTTAAGTTTTTGCACCATTTGGCTTCAAATGCCTCAAGTAGTAGCTAGAGCTCAATGAACTGAATGACAAACACAAAATATAATAAAAGCACAAGTTTTACTTAAAAACATAACCAAACAATAGGGTAGAGTGCTACAAAATAATACAGAATTATGCATTGATTACTTCCAAATAAGAATTATTCTTTGAGAAACCCTAGATGGCTAGAGCGCTATAAATACATGGTCACATTCAACACACGAGGTAATCCTAAACCTAGTTCTAAAACTCGAGAAAAACACCTCTCTCTCTCTCTCTCTCTCTCTCTCTCTCTCTCTCGGCTAAGTGCCATCACACACAGCTCCGGCCACCCGGCTCTCCCTATGAGAGAATTCTACGTCCAGTTTAGCTATTGTCGTGTCTTTCCTCAAAGACCCAACTGAACTAACTTAGGCATCGGAGTGCCTTTTGCCAATAGCCCTCGGGTGTGGTCTTTTACTCCTATTTGTTTCGCAAGAATCGGGGAAGAGAGAGAAGAAAGCTCGAAGGGTGAAGAATCTACACGTGAATATTCTCCGGTGAGAAATTTGCACAAACAAGTAACATGGTTACATGGCATAGTAAGAAGCAACCTGTGTACAAGGATATCTTTGGCTACGTATATTGCATACATAGATTGGTTTTGAGCCACAAGGTGCTATGCAACTTTACTGTGATAATTAGGTTGCTCGATAAATAGCAAATAATCCTATTCAACACAATCGAATAAAGCAGGTGGAGATGGATCGACATTTTATTAATTCAGAAAGATAGTTGGCAGATATGTTGACATATGCAGTATTAGAAAAAGTCTTTCATGACTCACTCGACAAGTTGGGCATAGAAGATATCTACGCACCAACTCGAGGGGGAGTGTAGGAGAGTGTAGGCGTGAGTCAACTCTCCTAGTATGGTTAGGAGATAATTTTGGTAATTATTGTACAATTAGGATTTCTTGTCATTATTAGGATTTCTTGCTTACTAAGTCGACTTTGTATTCCTATATATATTGATCTTCTAAAAGAGATTAATACACATTGAAATTATCCCAAACCCTAGTATCTATTTTATCTTGATTAAGCTTCAATAATTCTGTTCTTTTTCCGTGGATAAGGATCAAACAACTCAGATCTGATTGGAGAATTGGCAACCTCTTAAAATGGTCACTGTATCGTGTAATATACTGGCGATCAAAAGTAGTGTTAATAAAATTAGAGATATATGGCTAATCATCTTATTAAAGAGAGACACGTATGGAGGGAATATAATGTTTTTCTTCATTTGTAGTTTCGTTTGTGTATTTCTTAGTGTAAAGGGGATAGAAAGCGAGTACAATCAAAGCGAATCACTTTCTAAATACAAACTAATAATTAGGCATCACTGACTGACTCCATGAAGAAATTGAGAAAAAGGCATCCTTTTTAATATTTGTCGTAAGATGCTCTACAACTCAACAAAGAAAATAAGAGATGGGACTAAAAGAAAATTAAAATTTTGAGTGCCCATCTCCATCCTTGATGAATCTGAGAAAACTTAATTAAAATTAGGAAGCAAAATTTTCTTCGATTGCACTTTTATATCGAATATTACAACTCTCTTTGGATCATATCACATTTATATAGTTGTTTGGGACAAGAAAGTCGAAGAACCTGTGGGAAAAGTTTCTTACTTATCACATGCAATTGCCCACGACTAAAGTTTAAAGAGACACCTTGACTTTGGTGCGACGGTATCTTCTTTTTTGCTACAGAAATACTTTGGTTTAATATCGTGTTTTGGACCCTAAACCTAAACTTTACTTATTTTCCTTTTGTTGGTGACTTTGAATGGAACCTTAACTATATATGCAACTTTTTGTTTTTTTATTTTTTGTTTAATTGGTGTCCTTGAATGTGCACAACTTTTGTTTACTATCGTGGCCATCGAGGCTGCCTTCAGAAAGGAGCACCACATCTCTATCATTATGAATATAATTACTCACGTGATCACTATTTAATCCATACTTATTGCCTAATCTTTCCCTTCATGAGATCTAGGTGTTACTACTCTTATTACCAATTTGTTTTGAGAATGTAACAAGAACCCAAATTATAGGAGCACAACTCCTTAATTATAAGTCCATTGTAGGTCTCTTAACTTTCTGATGTGAGACATTTCCTCACATTCTCACACGTCACCTCACGTGGGGGGCGAAATTTAAAGCATAACACATGAACAACACATATATTGGGTGACATATGTGGTGCCTCATCTCTTTCTTTTGTTCAATAATTTTTTTTTATTGTCCATGGAAACTGTAATGATCCAATGATTATCAGATGCAACTTATTCAACGTGTCTAAATGGCATCTTCTTTCTACATTGTTCCCCAAACAGTGTCAACTTCTTTAGCATAAATTCTCCTTCTGGTTTGCAATTCCCACCACCAAACAAGAGAATTAGAGCAGAGTGGGGAGAAAAATGAAAAAAACCATGGTAAGTAATAAACCCTTGAGGAAGACAAGAACTTTTCTCCTTAAGAGGTCAGAATCAATGCAGCAACCCACAGAATTTGTCCCAAGAAAGTCTCCTGTGGTCGAATTCCCCACCTCTCCTCAACTGATATTTGGGGAGGAGATGCTTCACTTCGGTCACCCACAGCATCCTCTGTCCCAAGTGAACCTACCTGACCTTTTCACCTGTGCTGGCTGCAAAGAGTATGGTGCAGGCAAGAGGTTCCTCTGCCAGTCATGTGACTTTCAGCTACATGATTTTTGTGCCTTGGCTCCTCCTGCTCTAAAGAGACACCCCTTTCACTTCCAACACCAACTTGTTTTGTATTCTAAAGCAGGTGAATTCTCTTTTTCACACTTACAAGTGCATGCATATCAAAGTTATTTCATCATCAAGCTTTCCAAGTTCATTTTGAAACAAATCCAAGCTAGCCAGCTAGTTATACATACATACGCATAAATGTTCTCTTACTAAATCTATATATATATCTATATATTAGTAGACTCTGAATCTGAACCATTGATTAGACCTGAATATGAGGTTCATATTTTCTCAAGCAACATATAAGCATATGTCTAGCAAGAGAACATTACTTTGTACATACGTATACATTTCCTTTTATATGTATTTATACCTCTGATGATGACTGAAATATTAATTTCTTGGAAATTATGAAATTAGTCAAAGGAGGAATTGCACAATCGAAGTGTGATGTTTGCCACAAGCCCGCCAAAGGCTATGCTTTCAGATGCAGCACATGTAGCTTCCAGATGCATCCTTGCTGTGCTATGCTGTCTTCAGAAATCAACTTGCAAACCCATCCTCATACCCTCAGGCTTTTGCCAGCAACGTCATCATCAAACGGCGACCCTAATAGTAGCAGTAGTTTTGTTTGTGGAGAATGCAGAAGGAAGAGGTCAGGGAGAGTGTACCACTGCACCGTCTGCAATTACCATGTTCATGCAGTTTGTGCTAAGGACATGATCAATGGGCTTCAGGACAACGGCCACAAGGGCAGAGAAAAGCCGAGTATGTTCGGGACTGCTGCTCGCCTTGCATCCCAAGTCGTCATTGAATTCATCGGCGGCCTCATTGAGGGGCTTGGGGAAGGCGTTGCTGAAGTCTTTGTTGAAAATATTGCCAGATCAGGAAGAGCCAATGGCAGATCCAACAACTGAGTGGAACTACATGCTTCAGTTCACCACCCTATAATATTATAATGAAGCATGGCATGCACAATAATACTGATGAAGCCCATATGTCTATTATGATTGATTAATATCACTGTAAACATATATATATATATATATTTTTAGGACAAGAAGTGGGAGTGCCGAATATTTGCTTTTTATGTAAATTATGATGATATATATATATGCTTAATTAATTTAATCATGCTGTCTCATTACATAGATCTACACATGTAGCTAGGTACGTGTTTTTTTTTTCTATACCAGAATAAGCAATTTCATTAACTGATAGAGACAAATATACATCCAAGTAGAATTCAGGATAGAAGTTAGGCATGGTGGCTCACTTCCAGCCAATGCGTATTTTATTTTTATCAACACAACAAATCAGTAAGATAAATGTTTTCCCAATATGTTTCCATTTCCTTAGCCAGATACCGATTAGGGTGGGACATGGTATGAATTAGATTGATTTCACCTCAAAACAGTAGTCAAATCAGTTACAATAGTTTGGTTCAGTTTTTTTTTTTTGGGTTAATTACAATTTTAGTCATTGGGATTTGGTTCGAAATCAATTTTAATCACTGTGATTTCAATTTTTCCAATTTCGTCATTGTACTTGCAGTCGTTAACAAATCATGTTACATCTCTCAATTCCGTCAGTTTAATTGCACGTTCTAAATGCATGCAGGGTCAAAATTGTATTTCCACCATTTAAACAATTAATAAATAATATGAAAAGAAAAAACAAAACAAAACAACCGAGCCGTTTCTCCCATCCCCCATCCCCCATCCCTATGCCCAAATCCTTCCTCCTTTCTCCTCTCTCTGCAAGAATCAAATAAATCCCAATTAAGTGCCCGTTTAGCATTGCTTATTTGGGATGATAAGTGATTTTAAAAAAAATTTGGAAAGCCCAACCCGTTTGATAAACTGTGAGAAAATCACTTATTGTTAAAAATTGATGTGAGAAAAAGCTATAAGGGAAAGCAGCTAATGAGGTGTTGTCATTTTCTGATTATGCAGAAATCAGTTTTGAAGAGGCGTTGGGTTTAATGATTATGCAACAATTATTTTCTGATTTTGTTGAAATCAATATCAACAACACTTTTAACAAAAATTTTACCAAACGTCAAACTGCTTTCTCTTAAGCTGATTTCTCTCACAGCAAATCTAACAGCGATTATTTTTCACAGGCACAAGGAATACCAAACTGGCCCTAAATCAAGTAACTCCTAATTAAATTGAGTAACTCCCAATTATGTCAAATAATTCCCAAATTGATTGGCTTAATTATTTGACCTAGGATCTGAGATATTTTGCTTCCACAAAGGCGTTAAAGCCAGGACTACAATTAAAGTGTTCACCCGTTTTGATTTGTTCCCTGTGATGGCAGGGTAAAATTCCCCATTAATTCAACAACCATGGCCGGTTAATTAAATTAACTTTCTTTATGTGTCGAGCGTGCCACCGCTAGCAATTTTTCAATTCTAACAGACTTTGAGAATAAAATAACTTGCGCCCCAAGCTATTGACTTTGAACAAACGATTGTAAATTTGGGTGAGGAATATCTCCCAAGTAAGTTCTTTTCTATGCCTTAGACTGGTAAGGACTTCACAATTTCTCTCAATATAAAACTGGTAGTTCTGCCAGGAATAAATGACAACAGAGTAAACCGTTTTCAGGCAGAACACCCTTTTACAAAGCTCAAAAAGGGAAAACTGTTTATAAAAGGGCAAAAAGGGCTGCGCTTCCATTTCCGTCCCGGGTAAATGCCTCTCTCTTGAGCTCGGACTGGATATGCCTGGGCTGGACTGGGTCTTTAACAGCTTCAACTATTGGATTTCAACTACAAATCGATACCAAAGCTTGAGTTTGGCAGAGTTTTAATCTATGTCAAACCCTGAAGGCTTTTTGGATGGGCAGAACTGGACTCCTCCAGTCTGAAAGGGGCAGAAGTGGCTGGACTTAACCTGGGACTGTACTGTGGTACCTGTGCCACTTGGTCAAGACTCTCCATAAATTTGTTGAGGTTTTCATATTTGTGAAAAAGCTCAAACTCTGCTTGTCTTGGCTTTGCTTAAACTAAATTTGTAACGAGAAGAATCGTTTTGCTGTTTAGTGAGTTGGGATTCAAATCAGAAGTAGTGTTCTAACCGTCTTTGCTGGAAAATAAAAACAGGATGATTCTGCAAGCTTGTTGAAAAGCTTTTGAAATCGAAGTACTTCAGGCTCTGGGTCTGTCTGGACTTTGTTTGGAATTTTTTCTGTGATCAAGTGATCATCTTGAGTGTTTGTCTTTTGACTGAGTTTTTGGTTGTGTTGATTGATTGTCTCTCTTGATTGTCCACCCTCTCTTATATATATAAGAAATGTTCTTTGAGAGCAGGAGTCTTGATCCTTTTAATATTGGGCGGCAAATAATCTCAAAAGATCTTTAGTTTTAAAAGAAAAAGAAAGGGGTTCTATCTTTTTTCTGGCAAGCAAGCGCTCAACAATCAGCCCCTGAAGTGACCACTTTCTCTGTATTTTGATGGGGTGCCATGCCCTTCTTCCATTTTAACTGCTTTTGTAAGAGTCTGAAGTTTGTGATGGTAAGTTCTCAGCTTTTGAACAACTCCTTGTTTCCCGCTTATCTTCTTTTTGTAGAGAGGAGAGTTCTGCTTATTTTTTGAGAATGGTGCCTTCTTTAGAGCAGAGAAATATCTCTCTGGACAAAACGAGTTTTGATCTTTTTGACAGTAGGTATGGCAGAGCCTTTTCAGAGAAGTTCTTTTTAACTGCCTTTGTTTAATCCAGCCGAAATTGTTGACTTTTCACCACAAAGGTCACGTGAGCCTGCTTTTTTGTGGGATTCTCTTCTTTTCTTCCTTTTAAAAGGTTGCCAGGCCTTTTTGGGTTTTGATTGTTTTCCTGCCTCAAAATTTGGGCCAAATGTATTGCTTTGGTCCGTTCATTTTGATAAATAGGCTGGGTGCGTCGACAGGCTGAGTGTATCAATTCTTAAGATCTGGATAAGTGGGTTGTTTAAAAAATGATGTGGGCTTTTGGTTTTGGATTGGGTGCGCCATTTCTAGGTCCAAACATAAAGATTCATGATCAGTTACAGACATAGATTTGGGCTTGGGGCGATGAGAGAGAGAGAGAGAGAGAGAGTGAGACATTACCCACCCAACCTGCGCCATGATGGCTTCAGATTTGGATGGTGGATGGGGGGTGTGGGTGGGTATGGCTGGTGGTGGGTTTGTTTGGTTATGGATGATGGTGGGGTGGTTGGTTGCAGAGAGAGGAGAAATAGGAAGGATTTGGGAATAGGGATGGTGGATAGGGGTGGGAGAAATGGCTTGGTGGTTGTTTTTTTTTTCATTTTATTTATTAATTGTTTAAATGGTGGAAATACAATTTTGCCCCTGCACGCATTTAGCACGTGCAATTAAACTGACGGAATTAAGGGCTAGTTTGGGATTGCCTGTCACTTTTAAAAAAAGTTGCTTCTGGAGTGCTTTGAAAATAATTAGCTGTAAAGTAAAGCAGCTACATGTTTGATAAACAATATTTTTAAAGTGCTGTTAGTACAAAAAGTAGTGTCAAAACCGTTTGGTAAATTTTAATATAAAAATGTTGTAACTTGTGAATAATGACTAAATAGACTGTTGAAATTGATATGTTCTAATTATGTGGTGGTAGTAATGGTGGTGGAGGTGGTGGTGAAAGAGATGGAGGTGAAGATGGCGGTGGAGGTGGTAATGAAGCTGGATGTGGTGGTTGTGGTAGTGGGGATGGAGGTTGGAGAGGTGGAGGTAATGGTGGTGGAGGTTGAGAAGGAGGAGGTGGTCGTGGCAGAGTGGTGGTGGTGGTGGGTAGTGGAGGTGGAGGTGGTGGAGGTAGAGAAGGATGTGGTGGTTGTGGTGGTGATGGTGATGGTCGCAAAGAAGGAAAGGGATGTGGTGGTGGTGGTGGAGGTGGTGGTGATGATGAAGGTTGAGGTAGTGGTGGTGGGGATGGCGGTTGTGGAGGTGATGGTGGTGGAGGTTGAGGATGAGATGGTGGCGGCGGTGGCGTGGCCGGTGGCGGTGGTGGCCGTGGCGGTGGCGGTGGTGGCATGGTGGTCATGGTGTTGGGGGTGGAGGTTGAGGATGAGATGGTGGTGGCATGGTTGTGGTGGTAATGGTGGCGAGAAAGGAGGTGGTGGTGGTTGTGGCGGTCGGTGGTGGTGAAGGTGGTGATGGAGATGATGGAGTTGGATGTGGAGGTGGAGGTGGTGTCTTTAAAAAAATTTAATGATGGTATTTTGGGAATTAAAAAAAATCATTAACCTGCTTTTGAAAGCAACTTTGAAAAGCAACCCATAACCTACTTTTAAAAGCTGCCTGTCAAAAGGCCACTGCTTTTAAAATAATCGGAATATTTTAGATTTACCAAACACCTTAAACCGCTTAACTTTAAAGTGAAGCAGGTTTTTGACCAAAAAAAGCAATCCCAAACGGGGCCTAAGAGATGTGACCTGATTTATTAACGACTTGCAAGTACACTGACGATATCAGGAAAATTGAAATCACGGTGACTAAAATTGATTTTGAGCCAAATCCCAATGACCAAAATTGTAATTAATCGTTTTTTTTTTTTACAACAATTACTGAGGAAATCTATCTAAACCAAACCAATTTAAGATGGTTTAGTTCGATTAATTCGATTTGGTTCGGCCGATTTGGGCCTAAGCTTAATTCTTTTTCCTTTTGCATTTTTCAACATTGTTAGCCCAATTATAACCCCAAAAATTCACAACTTGCTACATATTTTTTTTCATTTTATGCCGTATCAAACCATCATAAAATTCAACGATCATAAAACTACAATTCAAATATCAATTACCCCAAAAGTTCATCAAACTTCAAATTCAATATATGTATCTAGTTATCTAGTTATCATTTAATTAGAGGACTACACTTACAAAATAAAATATAAATAAACAAATATACCAGTGCGGTCCAATTTAATTTAGGTCAATTGACAAACACTCAAAATCAAACCAAACCAAATCAAATCATATACAGGCAACACTCAAAATCAAAATCAAACCAAACCAAATCAAATCATATACAGGCCGATTTAATTTTTAAACTGTTTGACTTTTTCTTAGATTTATATCTAAACCATACCAAACTTGTAATTGCGATTTATAGCGGTTAATTTAATCAATTCGGCCAGATTGATACCCATTCCTAATACCGATCCTATAGTTTTTTATACCTCTTAAAAGTCAGTCTACATTTAGCAATTAGAATATAATTTTGAAACCAACTAATCGTCCCCATCAAAAAAGCAAAGTCCAAGAAAGAGACAACGCCTTCACCGCTTGTTAAATAATATCAATCTCTTGAAATTTACACCCAAAAAATGAAAATAAAATCTAGAATGCAAAATAAATACACCACCCAGCACCTGCCTCTTATCTTAGATAAACTATAATCAAATTTCTTGCGTCTGTCATATGATGAAATTGTCCTCTGTGATTGATCCTCCATAGATCACTCTACAGTGACAAAATCAATACACAAATAACTTAAGACTTAAGTCCATAAATTAAATAGCAACGAAATCTAGAAGGGAAAACCCATATATATTAACCACATGTCAAACCTCTAATTACGGTATAACTGCTTAGTTTTTATCCACCTTCACTTTTTCTCTCTTCGGGTCTCCACTAATTTTCCTTCATCAACGTTTCAATGCTAACCATGAAAATTTTTGCCATCTGCCCCATCTCCATTGTTTCATCTCATCCAACATGAAACATGCATTACATGTGGGCGGGGGTCTCTGAGAGCGGAAGAGTTTCTACGTTTAAAGGGGAGAAAGACAAAGAAATTCACCTATTTTCCAACGCAAATGAGCAAAAGGAAGAGCATAACCCAAGATTGCCCAAATCTCAGATCTGTTAGAAATAAACATGCAGCATCGAAATCACCAAATACCTCTGCTGACCCAGAATTGTGTTGCTTATCAGACTTGCCATCAAAGCCCCAGCCCCAGCCCAACCCCTAGGTTCCCTCTTTAATGGGTTGTTAGCACAAATCCTTTCTTTTCTCCAGATTTGCATCATGACATGCAAACTAATCTGGAAGGTCCCCATCAACCCAAAGTTCGCTGCTCTTATCTTAATCCGTAATTCTTATCCTATAAAGATTAAATTGTGCCGAAATCCAAATTCTCCCACTTGAAAGGAGCAACTAAACCAATGTCTGGGGAGCCTCTCAAGAACAGGCAGACACATACACAAACAGCAGCTATGGCAAGCATAGAATGAATGAAGGGGCGCTGAAGCAAGCCTTGAGCACCTGGAACCCTCCTGCTGTATTTTGATGCTGCCATTGCACACTTGGCACATGATCCACTACCTTGTCTGAATCGCGTACTTGTCCTATGCTCCAGCTCCATAGTCATCTGAGGTTGCTCTATCTCATTTCCAATTGTCACAGTAACCTGACTATTTCTTCTATCAGCAAGTTTACGAGCCACCAACTTGTTATACGAGTAGTTATTCCTCATCAGAGAATAAGCGTATGGAGACTGCCCATTAGCATCCAAAAGGGAATTCCAGCAGTTCAATCCAATCTAGAGGGAAAAGGTGAAACAAAAGGAAACATCATAATCTATGTCAGCGTATCTGTAAAACTGATAATAATTCTTATAGCATCCATCAGAAAAGCATACAATCAAAATCTATAAAATGGAATCAGGCATTATGTTCAAACAACTTTAGATGAGCAACCCACAGAAAGAGCCAACAGTTATTTTTTATTACCTCCTGTGGGTCATTTGTCAAAGCATCAATCATGTCATCCGTATTCAACATACAAGCAGCCAAATGAAGAGGTGTCATGCCACCAGGTCCAGCAAGATTGGGTGGAAAAATATATCTCTTGTCACTGCTAATTACAGAATAATTAACAAGCAAGTCAACCATCTTCCTACACCTCCTTTTTACTGCCCGGTTCAAAAGCTGGATGTCTGATAGCATCCCCAATGACTCTCCCGACAGCCCATCACCATCTAAATTTCTTTCAAACAGTATGTCTAGAAGAGTTTTGACCAACACACAACAGTCTTTCTCAACGGTGAATGTCAGTAAGAATTTGAAACGGCTAAGTGAATAACGGGGCTCTTGAAGCATTGAACAGATCCTTTTGCGTTGGAAGAGCCACCCAAGCTCATTCAAGAAGTGAAGGACTTCCTCCCTTGACGTGGGCCGTCCATAATCATGATTTTCATCTTCTGAAATTACATCACATGCTTTTGCTTCTGCATCAAACACCGACTCAAGGAGTCTCAATTCTCTACAGATTGTAGCATCAGCTATTATCACCGGAAAGCCGTTGCCTTTAAAACCATTTTCCACCTGTTTATATTAGCAAAGGTCAGTAAAACACAAACTTATGAAGCATTCTACTTCAGATTTCCAAAACAACAATTACAAACAAACCAATTGTTCTTTAGAGTGTTACCTCTATGAAACAGCGACCTAGAACACCAGGAGATGCATCATGAACTTGGAAACTGCCCAAGTTTATCTCATCATACATTGTTCCATGATATGTTGATCTCGTAGCTTCCTTTGATGTGTAACCACCCAGATATGTGCAATGAATCCTGCATGATTGGAATCTAACACTTTCAGAAACAGAGAAGAAATTAATAGAAGAATCTCAAACAGAAAGAAAATTGTACTTACCTGGTTCCAAGATTAGTCAGATTTCTGCCCCTTAATACAAGAGAGGTTTCTTGCCCACCCACAACAGCCAAAGGGGACACAGAGATCAACTCTGGGGAACTACATGATCTCCAGGCTTTGCATATACGAATCTTTCCTGAAAATTGATTCCACATGAACAAAACTCAGGAGAAAATTACAAGGCAATGACACACAAGTCATACTTTTATATGCGACTGCATACAACCACTATCTCCTACAATTCATATGCAGTATATATCATCCTAAACCACTTTGGAAAACATCAACAAATAAAGGTGAATAGAATAATAGACCATCTTAGGATTGCTATGGCTTTTAAGAAGCTGCTGAAGAAAAAGTTATTAAAGAAGTGTTTTCTCCAATTGTATAAGAGCTACTGAAAATAAGTAGAATCACTCAGTTAGGTGCTCTTTAGAAACAAAAAGTGCAAGCACCTTGTTGAAAACAATCCCAAAAGCAGCATGAAACAAAGTAATCAAAAACCACCACTACCGAATAGTGCTTACCATCTTTGTGTGATGCTAATTGCCTGCCTGTATGAACTAAAAATCTCCCACTTCTCCAAAAATCAGAATCTGAACTTTGAACCAAAGAACTGACACGCTGAACCAGGTTTCCTTCAAACTGAAATAATAAGCATGCCCTACAAGTTGTCAGCAAAAGAACTAACAAAAAAATTGCTGATCAGCATTACAACAATTCACTCACTTGCTCCCAGGCAGCAGTCGACATTGACACATAAACTGCTAGAACCACACAACCAGGCCTTATGTAGCTCTCCATTTCAGATGGACTGTTGGAAAGCCAATTGTATATCTAAGGGAATAGAGAAACTAACAGTGTAAGATACTCCTAGAAAAATAAATTTTACAAGTTTATGATGACAATCGAAACAACAAGAGTGAGTCAAAATGAACCATAAACTCTTCACCTGTGTCCGCAATGACCCTGGTAAATGGCTTGGATCCTTATCAAATAGTTTAAATAATATTCTTCCAGTGCGATCCTGTCAAGGGACAATACAATCAATTCAATCCCACATTAACTGGTAGACCAACATCCAATAGGTTCACATACAGACCTGAGGTAAACCAAAGTACATATATAAAGCAAACGGTTGTAATGCATCAGTACCTGAGGATCGGAATTCAAGCTAGAAGGTGAATGATCCGAACCAGAAGAAGTATAACCAGCTTGATGTGGAAAACTTTGAATGGAGCTAGCATCAGCGCCTCTATTTGACCCTCTAAAAAGATCAAAAGGCATGTTACAGCCACGAGTCCTGCTAGAGTCAGGGTTTGCATTAACCTCTTTGCTTATTGACAATTTCTCAGACTTCACAGTTTCAGCCATACTCTTCATTGGAAACAGAGTTTGCACAACAGGAGGGGAAGATGAAGGAGACCTATCCTCGGTTGGATTACTACTGTCAGAAGAGAAATACTTTCTAGAAGAAGCCAGTTTAGGCGGGCTATCATTCTCAGGTGAAGAGCTAAATAACTGCAAAGGTAAATTAACGCGAGTTTCTTGAACCTGGCAGTCTGAATCCTCCATGGGAGACTGGTAACTAGTACTACTTCTCTCTCCCCCCGGGAATTAAACTCCTGTGTAGGTATCTTGTGCAAATTGGGACCAGCTGCCTGGTCAGAGCAGGTCAACTTAGTTTTCTCACTGTCACTGCTCTGGCTGCTCTTTTGAGATAACATTGCGAGAGCTTCAGGAGAAGAAGCTGCTAGAGTAGCTGATAGTACAGTAAGCAAGTCAACAGTTGATGCAGATGTTCTTCCATTCAATTTGTTTTGAAGATCTAAAGCAAGTAGTTCCGCAGCTTTCCTATTTAAACTTCCGAGATTAGGCAACTTTGCAGCAAGGTCTGCTGGCAAAGGTAATGAATTTATCTTACTAAGAATCTGAAGGAGCTGCTCTCTGTCCAGTACTGATGAGCAGTTGATATTTCTGACATCATTTTTCCCTATAAATTTGAGTACATAAATTTAGCATCGGACCACTGGAGAGATAACATCAATCAACTCAACCATAGTATCAATGAACTCAACCATAGTCTTGTTACCTTGTGGACGAGCTATAGCAGCTAGCAAGTTGACGATATCCAAATTTCCAATGCTTTTGTTATCCCCATCTCCTGGGAGAGTGAGCCGTGAGGTAACATCCTCTGGTTGGGTTTTCCTTCTTCGCCGGTTATGCCCAGCAAGTCTCCGTCTACAACTTCTCTTCCCCTCATCAAACTCTGAAAGGGGGTGAAACCTGCAACAACAAACAAAGATTACAACTTTAGAGCAAGCAAAATCGCCCCATAAAAAGGAAAAGGAAATAGAAAGAACCAAAACAAACAAAAAAACATTTGCCATTTATGTAAACCAAACTTCTTGCAAAATAATAGATAAAGAGAACTTCTAAAAAGATCTACAAGTTGAGAGATCTTTTGGTAAGGGCGAAATCAAATCAGGAAATCAGTAGAGACAAATAAAATCATTAAGAAATTGAGGGCAAAAGGAATGGATATTTAACCTGCTGCACTGCTGGCAGAACCTCTGCATCTGCTTGGCAACAGGGGCTTTAGTGGCTTTACTGTGAATCTCACAAACTTTATGCCGGCGATGGTAGTCCTTGGCATTCGACAGATCTTCCTTACAGTTATCAACTTGGCACATAGGATAGCTGCCATTCCCTGGAGATCCAGAACGGACCCTTTTGTTGGGCCGGGGCACGGGCTCCTCCACAGAGGTGAAGCCCCCGGCGAGATTTAATTGAAGGCTCTCATCATCTTCATCTTCCGCAGTGTTCTTCACAGCCCTGGAAGCTTCCTCTTTCTTCCCCTGCTCTGTTCTGGAACTACCCAGATGCAGCACCTCGGTGTCTAGTGGCTTAGCAACGAATCTCACGTTGTCCCAGTCCCAAACGTTAGGATTCCAGTTGTTCCCTGCGGTTGTGAAGCGCGGCTGCTGCGAGTGAGGGTGTTGATAATTGGAGCCCTGGTAAGGGAGATCGCGCTTCCTCGCCATGGCCGGCACATCGCAGAACCGGCCCGAGAGCGTTTGATGAATGAAAATTGGGGCAGCAACTTGGCCACCAACGTCTTCCATCCCAGATTCAAGACAACCCAAAACACAGAAAATTCTAGGCAGCACAAAAATTGGACAAAGTCAATAACTGCTTTGAACAAATCATTCACAACTCAAAAGCTACAAACCATAAACTATCAACCTTCATCCTACAAAACAAATCATTTCAAGTATGTACGCAAGTTTCACGCAAAGATTGAGTAGTCCCGAAATAAATAAAAAATTTATCTGACGGCAACCATTTTATTTTTATTTTTATTTGTATTTCCTGTTTTTAGCTTAGTTCAAAGAAATAGGTGTGTGAGTCGGCGAATAAAAAGCAAAGCTTGCTGCATACCAAATCGGAAAAAATTTAGCGAAATAAATTGCATACCTTCACAGAAATCTACAATCTATCCACATCTTTCTACCCAAAAATCTTCACTTTGCGTCTCCAGAGAAATAAACTGAAAAACTGTCACTGAGAAATGAACAATCAAAACCAAACCCTCTTCGTTTCAGATTAACTCCGATCGACGTCCGATCTAAATGTCATCCAAGTTCTGAGTCTTCTTCTTTTGACTGGTCATCTCAGCACAAAAACAGCAACACCAACAAAGCTAGGTAGCTAGCTGTCTCTTCTCTTGTAAATCGCAGAAACAATAACAGAAGAAATCAAAAGACTGATTCTGCGTCTGCGTCTTCGTCCGATAACAAACCAAATCTGAAACCGTTAACAGCTGCAAATCTGAAGATCCGGCTGATGAGAACAAACTCAAATCTCCTCTCTTCTTCTCTTGCCTGCTCTCTCTCTCTCTCTCTCTCTCTCTCTCGTGTATTGGGCAAACTTTTCTTTTGCTTTTCTCTCTCCGGACTCCAAGTCCCTAACTTTTTTGTTCTTCTTCTCACTGTCCTTGCTTGCAACAAACTTTTTCTTTCGGTGAATGGCAGCAAAGCGTAAATTCGAGCAACCTTGGGGTGGAATTGAGGGCCGCCCAAGGACCAAACGAAGAATCAAAGACCTTTCCTTGCTTGCTTCCACCACACCAACTATATTATTAGTATTTCTCAAATGTACTAATGTACTATTAACCATTATTTTATCGTCTTCTGATGAACCACCTTTTTCATTTTTCTATTTTATTTTTATTATTATTTTTCCCAACATTTTTATTTTTTTTATGTGGATGGAAGGAAGGTCCGAAGGCGTAAAGAGCAATGACGATTTTTTGACAACACTACCAATTTTTATTTATCTTTCGACCAAAAAAATTATTTATCATCCTCTTTTATTCTCTCTTCCTCCCGACGACTTTATAGATAAAGAAATTATAGAATTGTACAATATTACGGTCATATATTATAATATGAGCAAATAAAATAAAATAATATCAATAGATATTTATTTTTATTTTAACATGTGAACACTACGTGTTTATACTACCGTACTTTTCTGTAATGTCTCTCGTAGATGACATCGGATGAGGGATGAGATGAGGATTGAGATGAGATGAGGACTGGGAAGGAGGGGGTTCATACAAATTCCAAGTAACAATTTACGAAACTAGCCTTATGCTATAGAGGGGACTACTTGGGGGCCATGGTTTGCATGCGGCAGGCAGACCAGATCATTCCATTCCCAGTCCACTTTCCTAATTCCCTACTAACTACTGTTACTGTATACAGTATATGTGATGTGAATGAAATTGTGTGAATGTGAATGTGATGACAATAATTAATATTCTTAACTTCATTGCCAAACTAGTTGCGTATAGAATAGTAAACTAATTTGATGTCTTATTTCTTTGTTGAAAACTAAGTTAATGTCTTTCACCTAGTTGACAGATATGAAAAGTTAAATTCAACAATTTTTTTTCCAACTCACACATCATTAGCAATACTAGTGAAGAACTCATGAATCAGAACCCACACAAAGACCAATTTTCCTTCTTCTTCTTTTTTTTCTCTTTTGCAGATAAGCGAAACTGAATTTTAGAGTTGAAGAAAAAAGAGGGTAATGCATTATGCATAGATATATAGTTTTCTGATAATAGGAATATGCATAAAATGGGAAGGGCCAATGAATTCAAACACACCTCTCCTCCCACAAAAGATATAATAAAAGTTGTTTTGTTTTTACAATTTTGATAACTAACACAAGGATGAACATTTCTCCTTAATTTCTGTGCAGTTGAATTTTGACTTGGCTTGGCCTTCTGGATCCTAGAAAATATATCACCTACTCTACTCGCGCAGCTGGCATGCATACACAAGTACTTACTGGTCATTTCAAAAAATACGAAAGTGATTCGTTCATTCCAGTCCATTCCATTCCGTGCAAACAAAATGCAAACTGTTTCTTCGGGTCTTAATTCAGTGTGTGAATAACTGGTGTGGGCATGCATTGTTGGATTGATTGATTTATTTTTCCTACACGAGGAGCTGAAAAACTTGTGAAATGTGGATAATACTATTTTGTGTAAAAAAGTTATTGTTGATTTTGAAATTGTTTCGATCTGACATGTGGATTATCTAGAACAAAATAATCATGGCCGAGTAAATTGATCAGTGCATAATTACATATCATTTTATACCCTTCTATCTTATAATTTCTTTATGTTTTTTAGTTAAACTTGTGTTTTTACATATGGTTGGAAAGATAAGACAAAATGCTTCAAGATCCATATTTTTCCAGAATTTTCATAATAGAGGAACAAGCCCAAAACGAGCCTACAAGAAGACTGCAGTGCATTGTCATACATGACATATGCATGCATGAGCTATTGTTTTTGGTGGAGAATTTAAGTGGGTGTTGTAGGTAGAGGTAATACTCAAATCATATTTTTACTTCCCTTATGCCTATAAATAGTGGGTTCTCCAAGCTTACAAACCACCCAAGGGGGGAGCTCTCAAACATCTTTCTAGAGCTTTTCTTCCTTCTCTCTCTCAAATTCTCTTAGTTTTTTTTTTTAAGTTCTCAATTGTTATAACAAAACCCTTTTGCAAAATTTTCCTTTATATTTTTCTTAGTTGTAACTTATTTTTCATTGTCATGAAATTGCTTATTTTAAGTTTTCAAGTTTCAATTATGGTTCTTGTTCTTATTCATTATGCTTATAAGTTAATATACTTGTTTGAATTATTGGTCACCATTAAAACTTGTATGTTAGCTATCTTTGTTGAAATTAAGAGTAGACACTATGTGCCTTAATTCGAATTGAACTATGAATAGGAAGAGTATGTATGGACATTCAACAACAGGGATTAGATACATGCTTAATTGTTTAAAACATTTTTCTATGTTTAATGGATTTCTAATGCTTAATTTAGGTTCGACAACAAGGATCTAATTAGGAAATTATGAATATAAGGTTAGGACCAGACACCACATCTTAATCATACTTTAGCTAAAATACATCCGTGAATCTAAATTGAACTTGTTAACTGATTTGCTTGAGTTAGTTCTTTTTTTTTCTTTTTTTTTTTTTTGTTTTGTGCAGGGAATTTAATTGAATCGATCTATCATCAATCCTCATGGAATCGACCTCGCACTTACATATGTTATACTACCGAACGGCTCGTGCACTTGTGACTATCACAAGTTAAAGATGCCGTTGAATCAATTTTGGTGCTACTGAATCCAACACAACATAAATATGGTAACAACGTCGTCCTTTGGTGTTTATGTGTGCGAAGGCATGCTAGCTATCACAGTCATTATCAAGCGTAATAGTGATGAATAAGTTCAGTGGTGTAGAAGATGGATAGCGCATTAGGTTCTGACTTTGTCAAGCAACTAGGGCTCAGTAAAGACCATGATCTCAGTCGTCAGGTTCTCAGCTTTGGTGACAAAGTTCTTCATGTAGTATGTGCCAGTCGAGTGCTTGTAAGATTGTCATGTTCGATGAAAAGAGCTCAGCTGTCAATTTGATCTCTCAAGTCATCTTTGAATTATAAACTAAAACAAAGCTTGAATGAGAAGTCGAGGTGTATTCGATAAGGCTCAAACTAGAACTCTGATGAATAGAGCTGCTTGTTGATATATAAAATGTGAACAGTTACAATGATGGCGCTAAAGAAAACTTTGAACAAGCCTCAAAGTTTCTTGTTGATATAACTACGTAGTTCCTAGGAAAGCAATAAAAATTTATCTAAGTTTGAGCATCATTTTGGCTTGATTTTGATTGAGACGTTGAGTGTCTCAAAATTGAAGTGCAAGTCCCCTATTTATAGGCCTATATTGCCACCTTCAAAAAGCTGCTGAGTCGCCCAAGCTGTTGAGTGAGCCATTTCTCGGCATCACGTCATGCCTTGATCATTGGTTTCGAAGTTAATTATTTTGCACACACGCCTTGAGAGTTCCACACAAGTGTTTCTCACCACGGGAGAAAAGGGAAACATATATATATATATAGACGAAGTGCCAAGTGCTCCTCTCTACGGTCTTTGTTTTCTTACTCTCCTCCCCTTTATATATAGACAAAGAAACATATAGAGATGGAGATATATATATAGCTTCCATTGAGAGATCTCTCAAATAAGTTTATTTGAGGGACACCCTTGTGGTGCTCACTTTGCATTGTATTTCACTAATCCAAACCATCTATATTTTAGATAATCATTCAAGGATCATCTCAATAAAAAATCACTTGAATCCGATATCATTTGACCACTCAATGGAAATATTGAAATTTTAATACTTTTTTGAAACATCATGTTCATTGATTTTGTATGATACAATTGGATATCGAAACGGTTTCCGATTTGTCTAGTTTTTTGCTAAAATGATCTATGAATGAAGACCTAAAAAATAGATGGTTTGGATCGTTGAAAAAAATTCGTAAGGTACCTTAAAAGGTGTCCCTCAAATAAAATTATTTAAATAATCCATCAAGGAGAGAGAGAGAGAGAGAGAGAGAGAGAGAGAGAGAGAGAGAGAGAGAGAGAGAGAGAGAGAGAAGAAGCCATGACGTTGGCACATAAGTGGCGCCCAACCAAGGGCGGAGCCACATTGAGACCAGTGTGGTCACGGGCCCCCACTCAATTTTTTTATATTTTAAAAGTAATATACTGTTATATATTTCTATATGTATATTATTTCAAATACTTTATGTTTTGATATGTACCCACGTGTGTTGTAGCGGATCTATTAAGGCACAAGGAAGTGCTTCAAATTACCCCTTCGCTCAGCTGGTAGTGGTGCATTCCAGGTGTACAGATTACCTTATTTCCATTTTCAACATTTAAGTAAATGTCTTTATCCTTTTACTTTAATTTATTTTTATATTATTTCATTTACTTAAGTTTACAATGTAAATAAGGAAGTACCCCCTATTTGGATTCATATAAAAATACTAGAAAATCAAATTTCCACCAAATCGAAATATGAAAAATAGGTTTTAGTGCAAAATACGATTTAGGCTAAAAATGATGGCTCATTAAGTCAACATATACTTCATACTAAAATCCCATAAAATCAAGTTTTCTTATTTGATGTATAAGGAATAAAAGCCACCAAAAATAATCTTGAGAAAATGATTATTTCCAAAAACCATTTTTCATACTTAAGTCAATATTTTTACATAAAATATTTTTTCATGTATGATATGAATGCATGAAGGGACCTAAGGCTTTTTTCAGTTTGTGAAATTTTGATTTTTTTTTTCTTTCTATTGGGTTTAATGGGAGGAAAAGCTTTAAAGATATTTGCTAAATCGTTACTATTTGTCTATCTCTTGCAATTTTTCTTGCTCATAATGTATTTGTCTATCCACAATTATGATTGCAACTAATAAGTAATATAACTCTTGACACATGTGATATATATATACACTATTTTTCGTATATATTGTGAGTTCGAATTTTTGATTCTTTATAATTTGTAAGAGGTTCCACACACATGAAATCTTTGGACTTCGTCACTGCCCCAACCCAAGTCCTGCTCCGAATGATCTGGCTGAATTCACACATTAACCACTAATCAACTAACAAATTGATCATCTAATAACTAATTAAGAAATTGGCAACCTCATTAGTTAGCAACCTCATCAGTTCGATTCCATGAATGAAATGTGTGTGATGAGATGATAAAGATGGACAAGTACACTTTTGTCTCCTCCAGTCCGAATGGCATGCCTGGCGTATTGCCTAATGGGCCCGTGTCTTTGTATTGAAGAATTAAACGATTCAATTCTCCTTTTTCTTTGATAAGAGAAAAGTCTCAGCGTCCGGTCCGGACTCATACAGCGACGTGTAGGGATGGGAATCAGTCAGACCAGCTCTTACTCTACTCATACAGCACTAACTATTACTATGCATCTGGTCGGTAACCCCCCAATGTATCTAACGCGTGTATCCATATATTATTCTTTGAGGGTTTTTTAAGGCAAGATTTTAACGAGATTATTATCATGCTTTTTCAGTTTTTTTTTACTCATACATGGGTTGTATTCTGCGATAATTTTTAGTGAACGAATATCTTTTTTTATGGAGCGCATTTCGTGGTCGCCGTTTACCTTCATTGGGAGAGCTCCCGTGGCGAAAGGGATTAGTCACGCCCTGTTCCCTGGATATCCTTGGGTCTAACCTAAAAAAAGTATCTTTTTGATTATTTTTATATTAAAAAAAAATAAAACCATTCCTTTTTATAGCTCCAAAAGACATTATGAATTTCTCCAAAATTAGTAGGATTATTAGGAATAACTTTATGAAACTGAACTGTGAAACTCTAATGAGATACTATGCTATTAAAATAATGGGATAATATCAACATCATATCGAGATCATGTCGATATAGTAGGAATATTTGTTACAATAATAATGCTATTTGGTACATTAATAGTGGTATTTGAATGCATTTTTCAAAAATCTTTTTAATTAAAAAAAAAAATCAAACCTAAAAAAACCATAAAATCAATTCATACTTTTTTTTAAATTAAAAAAATTCCAAAATAATTTTTTTTTTTTTGGGTAAATACCACAAGGAATCCCCACACCCGAAGGGAGGGATTAATCCCTGCTAAGGGTTCCGGCTCCGCCCCTAATCACAAAGTGCTTCAAATGGATTTCGAACCCCTGCCATTGAGTCACTAGGTAGTTCGCGAGCTGAATGTGGCAAGGAATCCCCACACCCGAAGGGAGGGATTAATCCTTGCTCGGGTTCGGCTTGCTCCTAATCACAAAGTGCTTCAAATGGATTTCGAACCCCTGTCATTGAGTCACTAGGTAGTTCGCCAGCTGAAGGTGGCAGTTTGCCAACCGCACCACACCTTGTGGTTAAAATAAAATAAATTCATACTTTGGAAACGGTCTTTTTAAGATTAACGCGTTTTAATTAATTAGCCCCTGAAATTTCCTAGGAGTTAAGGCTATCTCCAGCCATGGACTATATCCCAAATATAGCCCTAAAATAATGTAAAACTCATCTCCAGTCATGGGCTAAAAAAAAATTTGACCAAATTTGGAGGGCCACATTTGGCCCTTTAGCCCTCCAGCCGAGCCACATGTAGCCTAGCTTTGTCCTAGGCCAAATTTTGTGTGAGACCTATATATGTGCATTTGAAGAAGATAAATTATCAAGTGTGGGCAAAAGCACGAACCATCTCGTGCAAATGCATATCCACCAAGCCAACATTAAAAGTGTTGACGTCATCGATGACGTCAGTGCTAGATATATATATAGGGCCGGATCCGTGGCACTACGTTTTTCACACAATTTTTGGACCATTAGATTACTCTACTTTCAATGGTTGAAATTAAATATTACATGACAAGTAGTTTTAATTTTTTAAAATAGACAATCATTACTTTTATTTTATCTCTCTTAAAAATAAAAGAAAATCTTTATCTCTCCAACCTTTTTGCTAGAAGACGTGATATCTCTTTGCCTCTTTAATCTCAAATCTTTATTAGGGTCTAATAAATAAAGAATCTCACCAAAAACTAAATGCCCAAACTACAATCCCACATTCGCACGCCTCTCTCTCTCCTCTCTTTAATCTTAAATATTTATTAGTGGTTGTTGGATATACATGAGTGTTTTACCTTAATTTTTTTCAAAATAATAAAATATGAAGGATCCTAAAATATAGCCCTACATGGCTGGAGATGGAAAAATTTAGCCCTGAACTATGGCCTAATAGGATAATTAGATGCTTTTTGTTGATATATCTTGATTCTTTTTTATTATAATGGAGGAAATCAAATTCCTGGCATAGCCTAATTCTAATTTAATTTCCCACCCACCACTTGGGCTATGCCAAAGGCAATTAAATTATATTTATTTATTTATTTATTAATTATTGATGAATTTGTGTATTATTAAAAATGTTTGGAGAGTTTGAATTTTTATAGAAGTTCAATTTTGTTATTGGGGTCATAACATGAGGAAGTGCAAGTTAAAAGGAGTAACTTTGGAACTTTTTAGTCTTCCTTTATAAGATATTCACAACAAAGGCTCTGCTCTTTAATCGTTGTGTTCCACGCCAATAAAAACAATATTCATCCAAAGAATGCAAAAGAACTCACAGCATTCATGTAATTTGAGCAGCGTACATGGAGAGAACACAGATAGAAACAAACTAAAAATAATTAATATTTATTATCATACTGAATGTTCCTTTTTTTATTTTTTGACATTTTTTCTTCACGCATATATAAAGAAAACCAATCTATATCAGTGTGTGAAAGAAAAAGCAACTTAAATGCAAACCAAGAGGAAAACAAATCCCCAGATGCGCACAAAAAAATTTGCCTATATATTATGGGAATGTCCCAACAAACTCTGTTAAATACCTATTTAAATACGTGCATGTATTCAGAAAAACTTATCAAGCAGAGATTTAAAATGGGAGCTGCCGCCATTGCCCAAGAAAAACAAGGCCAAGACAACCAGAACTGTAAGGAATACCCACATCCAAGGCTGCATCCTTCTCTTACTGCGGTTGCGAAGAGGCAGAGGGATGGATTTTACCTTGGTTTGCTTTGTGAACTGCGATGATTTCAGAGACCTCTTTGTTACGGTGATAGGTTTCTCTTTAGTTTCAGACTGCTCTGGAGTTTCAGTTGGGGTTTCTGAGCTTGGTTCTGGAGCAGATTCTCCTTCACTAATACCATTTGTGGCCTTTGTTGTAGTTGCCTTCTTTCTTTCCTTCTTCTTCACCCTCTTCTCCCTTTCCTGCAAAAGATACAAGTCGTGCAGGGCCAATACTTAGAAGGCTAGAATATTGCATCAGGTGGAACAGAGATCCACATGTCTAAATCTACAATGCCTATGAGAAGTTTATAGAGCTGAAAAGAAGGTGATGAAATTTTACCTTCTCTTTCTCCTCAGCTTCCTTCTGTGCTCTTATGGCAGCTCTGGCTTGGGCCTTCTCCGCTATTCTTTTCTTCCTCTCTTGTGCTTCCTTGGCTTTGGCCTTCTCCTCCAGCCTACGCTGCTCTCTCAACCTAGCCGCTGCTTCTTCCTTTCTCAATTCCTCTACCTTTCTGGCCAACTCTTCTTCCTCCTTTGTTACTTTAGGTTCTTCTACTTTTTCATCTTCAATCTCATTTCTTCCAGAAGCAGTTGCTGGGCTAATTTCAGATGAAGCAGGTTTCACAGGCTTCTTGCTTTTAGCTATCTCAATTTTTGGCTGACCAACCTTCTTTGCAGATTTGTTATCTGGCTTTTCAGATTCCACAGGGGGAACTCGTTTTGCTTGTTCAGGAGTAGAAAGCACTGTTGCCAAATTATCCTTGGTTGCTCTAACAATATCAGGTATTATAGGGGGCTCCTCATCAGGACCAAGTGAGCGCCCATCTGAGGTTCTCAATCTCCTCAGTGTACTCCTGTTGTTGCATCTGACATATTCTTTACGGAAATCATCATTTTTATTCCAGAGTTCCATAATCGTTTCCACCTAAACAGTTGAGTTTCAGCCAATGCACATTTAAGCTGTTTTTCCAGATTCTTCAACAAAATAGGTTGGGGAAACACACACACGCACACACAAAACAGGACTCCATGAGCTAACCTGATTGATACAAAAATGTTGCAGTTGTTCCCTCTTTCCACTCAATGCTAAATTATTAGCATCCTTTGCATCATCCTTATACCTCCAAAAATATTTATTCTGCAGATTCAAGGAATAAGGGGTTAGTATTTCTTTTCTAAATTTGCATCTATTTATTTCAAGGGTGAAGTTAACAAAGAGATAAAGGCATTGTACAATTAAAAACATGATTTATCAACTGGAAAAACATGTATAAGCAACCTTAAACATGTCCCCTTACATGTGACATTATACAAAGGAACAGTAAAACGTGCTCCACACTGTATCTGTGTGTGCATGTGTCTAGAAAGAGAGAGAGAGAGAGTGAAAGTATAATCCTAATAAGCAATTAGGGAATACAAACACCTTGTCATATTGTTGTTTCCTCAAACTCTGTAAATGTGCGTATGCTTCTTGACGAATGTCATCTGCAGCTCTAAACTGAGAAAGTAATTCATTCAGCATATTGTTTTCTTCATTAAACTTCTTTTTAGCAGCTTGAGTGACTGTCTCTGCTTTCAGAAGATTGTTTCTGAGTAGATCCATCTCCTTCCTCAGAACCTGTAATAATGGAAAATCAGATAAATAACTGAACAGCTCATCTGCGGCACTGACAAGACTTTGTCTAACTCTTACAGTATCAAACAGTCTTATCTCTATTTTTGGTTACTAGAAAATGTATACTAAAATTCGAAGGTGATTAGTTGTTTCTAAGTGAATTAGATCTCATGATGATGAACAATATAACACAACAATCCCCCATACTGGCTACATAAGAAATAGAAAATAACAAACAATTAGAAAACACTACCTTTGAGCGCTCTTCAATATGGTCTTTCTGGTCTAAAGCTTGTTGAACTTCATCCTGCTTACCCAGGCTAGAAGAGAGCTGTTCACGAAGCTGCTTCATTTGCTTGATTTCGCGAATATATTGCTTTTCTTCCTTCAAAGGCAGGGTCTCATGCTGCATAGTATGTTCCATATTGCGTATCTATTCATGAAACAAAGATAAAAAAATACAGACGTTCAATACTTACAAACATATTCAAATATGCTACATAAATCTATGGCAGCAATCAATAGTGTTGAGTGGTAGATGATCGATCACTTACTTTGCTATCCATATCCTCAACAGACATGGCATTCTTCACTTTGTTAATCATTAATTGAACAGTATCCATTTCATGGCGTTTGGCCTTAAACAGGTCTCGTGCAGCTCTCTCTTCAGATCTAGCAGCTTCAAAATTGTCGAAATACTCCTTACAAGTGGCCTGGCCATGAAAGAACCCCAACAGTTAATGTGAGAAGATACTAAAATCTAACTACAAAATACAGTTGAAGCCATTTCCAAAAGATTCCTCACCCTTTCCATTTGGATTTTGGAACGAATAGCATCCCGGCTTTTAGTTTTTTCTTCAACGTGTAACTGAGCTTGTTTAATCTGTTCTTTCAAATTTTCGTCATCATATCTTGGAACCCTAATCAAGAAGTAGAACGGCCTCTTTTCTACCTCAGCACCTTTATTCTGTCCTTCCAAAACATCAGTAGTGGAAACTTCCTGGGAAGATGTCGAGGCTTCAGGTCTATGAATTCCGTCCATGGACTCCGCTACCTCACATGTCGGTTTAACGTCACTATCAATTTGTACATCATCCAAGTTGCAATTTAGTGGCCTGCCACTCTCCTCAGAAGAGTCATTCAGAATCCTGGATTCAGATGTGGTACCATCATCTTCAGGAACATCTCTGCTTCTCAGAGCAGATGTACTGTGAACTTCAGACCCTGGTTTGTCATTAGCATCTGATTTAGCAGGCAAGCTAGCTTCATTTGAATTGTTTTCAGCAAGAGATAAAGAGGAGCTAGCAACACATTCAACCTCCAAATTTGACAACCCAGAATCTACATCCACAGCATCATTAGATATCTTTTCTTCACAACCAATAGAATCCGAGCTGGTCTTGGGTTCTGACAGAGTATCACTCACAATGGGTGCACTCTCAAATTCAACTTCTGATTTTGAATTGGGTTCTGGTATTGCATCATTAGCTGGGCAACTTGACAGAGCTTCATCCACAATTGGCACACTCTCAAAGTCTACTTCAGATTTTGATTTGGGTTCTGATATTGCAGTATTAGCTGGACAACTTGACAGAGTATCACTCACAATGGGTGCACTCTCAAATTCAACTTCTGATTTTGAATTGGGTTCTGGTATTGCATCATTAGCTGGGCAACTCGACAGAGCTTCATCCACAATTGGCACACTCTCAAAGTCTACTTCAGATTTTGATTTGGGTTCTGATATTGCAGTATTAGCTGGGCAACTTGACAGAGTATCATCCACAATTGGCACACTCTCAAAGTCTACTTCAGATTTTGATTTGGGTTCTGATATTGCAGTATTAGCTGGGCAACTTGACAGAGTATCATCCACAATGGGTGCAGTCTCGGGTTCAACTTCTGATTTTAAATTGGGTTGGGAGATTGCATCGCTTTCTGGGCAAGTTGACAGAGTATCATCCCCAATGGGCACAATCTCAGGTTCAATTTCTAATTTGGAATTCGGTTCTGATATTGCATCATTAACTGGGAAACTTGACAAGGTATCCTCTATACCAGGCCCACCCTCAGCTTCAATTTCTGATTTTGAATGCTCAAGAAGGCAAGGACTAGGGCTTTCACTACTCTTCTCATTTAGGTTTACAGCATCAGTCCCTGCCATCCCATCATCAACAGTGCAAGTTGAAACATCTTCAGTAGGTAGAGAAACCTCGTTTTCAACATCTGAATTTCCTGTTGTATCATTATCAGCAACAGTTGAAAAGCTTTCACCATTTTCAGTAGGCACTTTCTCACAACTCTCAGCATTTTCACATGACCTGTTCTCATCAGGTGCATCAACCAAGTCATCTGTAACTACGGGCTCTGAAATGCCCTCTTGAGCATGAACAATAAGCAAGCCATCTTCAGTACTTTGATCAGGGACAGTGCCATTGCCAACTTCTGCTGCCAACTTGTTCTCAACTTGGAAGGAGGCGTTTTCACAAATGACCGGGGCAGGCAAGGCTTGGCCATTTTCAGAAGATACATTTTGTTCAGCTGGATTTCCTGGAGTGCTATCATGAGCAAGACAAGCAGGCAAGCCGTCCACAATTACCTTGGACACAGGATCACTCACAACTTGCTTATCAAGCGGAGTTGGAATTGAATTATGCTTCGACTCTGGGCCGAGATCCCTTGAAGCATCTTCCACGGGCACCTCCTTGGCCAGTTTCGGATCTTCGTCACTTTGAATATCACAATTTGTAAGAGAATTCTGTGGAATGGACTCTGCAACGTCAATCGTCATCTCCCCGTCGGCAGCCTTGTTTAGTGAATGAGGTTGGGGAGTATCCTCCTGAGAAGAAACACTCTCTCCCACCTTGACCTCCATGTGAAGGCTGCCATTTTTTGAACCCTGCCGTTGAGATCAGACGACTCAACAGGATCCTCAGATATGATGGCATCGCCTCCGGTCACAAACACATATGAGGAGTCGGCGTCGTCCTTGGAAATCCCATTCCCATTAACACTACCATTCCCATTCCCATTCTCATTCTCGTTCCCGTTCACATTCACATTCAAAACCTCACCTTTAGACACCTCAGATTCACAGGCATCGCGGTGCACATCCACCTCTGCCGTCATTGTGATCTAAATCAAAATCCAACCACAAGCACAACGATATGTATCTAATTCACAGACAAAGTTACAAAATTTCAAAGTTAATTTTCATTTATTTATTTATAATTCCGTTAAAAGCAACTGAATTGAGAATTTAGAGTGAATGAAAATTGAAGAAAGCGTCAAAGCAGTGCAAGATCTAATGTAAGGAGATCAGATGGACTTACCGGTGCAGATCGAGGCAACGGGTGTGAATGCAATCGAGCCAAGCAGATCGAGAGCTAGATCAGCCAACCGACATCAATGTGGTAGATTTTAAAGACTGGATGAATCTTTGTATTGTATTGTGTAATGTATAAGGGGGTGTTTGGGACTTGGGAAAATAAGCTACAGCCTAGAGAGAGAGAGAGAGAGAGATGTAAAATTGTAGATTGGATTTGGAACAAGAGTAACAGCTGGCGAGGGAAGAAGAGCAGTAGAGAGAGAGAGAGAGAGAGTTTTTGTTGTGAACTTGTGATTGTGTTTATGTCTGTGTTTGTGTCACAACTTTTGGTCACTAGAGACTCACTAAATAGCAAATCCATTTGTAATCGACCTTTCTTCTTCTACTTTAATCCTTATGCGGCTCCTTGTATTAGTAATTAATTTGGATTTTTTCCTTTTTTTCTCACATGCTTTTTTTTTTTCTCCCTCATCCATCGCCCACCGTTTGTCCCTCCCTATCAATATTGAATATTCACTGTCCATTTCCCTTTTCAATATGTATTCAATTATTTCACCCGTTTAAAAAAAAAAACTATTTCATAATGTATGCTAGTTTTCATGAAATCTGTACACTACTAGTATTTCTTTTTTCATGAAATCTTTATACTACTAATTCAGTTCATCCAATTCACTTCAATTTGACACTATTTGAAGTTTTTTTTTCCTGTTATATTGAAGAGAATCGAATTATTGATGCAACTCATATTCTGGCCCATTCAAAATCACTCACAAATGAGTCACGCTAGTTCAAAACTTAAAAAATTCGTTTGGTAGGCTCATTTTTAAAAACACGAACCAAAAAAAAAAACTCAAAAACACCCCAATATTGAAAATAAAAAAAGTGAAATTTTAGAGTTTTTATTCTCTCTCTCTCGTTGGTTGGTGGTTATGGGTCGACGTCATTTGCAACTCCGTCAAGGGTTCCTTCATCCACTACCTCCTTGGTCTGACCTGACTCTACCCAAATGTTTTTTTTTTTATGTTTCGGGTTTCTAGGGTTTTCATTGAAACCACTAAAAAATTTCCTTTTCTTTTGTTAATTTCAATTTTAGAATCTAAGGTTTTTTTATTTTTATTTCATTTTTTTTTAGATTTTAAAAAGAGATATTTAGTCATATACTCATTATTAGCACTAATATTATAAATAAACTCTACATCATTTAATTTCTATAAACAAACAAAAAAATAACCTAAAATATGACAGCTGACCCTATTGAATTTAATTTTGATTATTAAATTACTTTGATACCCTATTGAGTGCTTTGGGGTTGAGTTTGTTTTAAGAAATCAATGACAGTTTTGTCATTTAAAATAAGTTAAAAGTATTTTTTTTATATTGTAAATGGACTTTGGGTGTGTTTCTAAAGTCCATTTTATATAAGTTTTTTTTTATAATTTGGGCTCATATATTGGTTATAATAGTGAATATTCCTTTTAAAAATAGTTTGGAGTTCAATACCAAACAAGTTTTTAGATCTTAAAATCACTATTTAAAAAAATATAAATAAAAATCAAGTTTTTGAGTTTAATTTTTTGAGTAGGACACCTTAATATTTTTAATAAATATAATGTAAAGTAAATAGTATCGCATTATATAGGGAGTTTTGGTTGAGCCTAACTTCAGCAGTTTTCCAAACCACGTGCAAGTCTGGTATTACCATTCTGGGCAGGGGCGGGAAGTGCTACTTTACTGGCCCAATTATGAAAGGGGGCCATTTTTTATTTTTTATTTTTTTTAAAATATAATTGTATTTAATATTTTCAGAATAACAAATATTTGGATAATATTGGAACATGTTAAACTCCTTGATGCACTGCACTGCACTGCATCCCTACAATTGTATTTTCAGAGAAGTTAGGTTTGAGATAATTGTATTTTGCGAGGGGGTTAGGTTTGAATAGTTAGTCGCAGAATGGTATACCAAATAGTACAAAATACCAATCATTCGGTTGTTTATAGCTTAAAATTTGTTTTTTTTGGGACATAAAGTTGGAAGAGAATGGTATTTCCTTTGTACATAAAAAAGAGGTCGTCAATGTCAATCATGATTCATGATATGAATAAGATAAGATTTTCTTCGTCGGCTGTCAATTGTTTTATGTTCATTCATTCACTGTATATGAATGACTTGATTCTAGAAACCAATAGTTATAGTCAGCTGAAATAAGTTTTTTATTTTAATTTAATGAGACCCCAAAATCCAAGCGATATGGTGGGACCAAAAATCAAAGGGCACAAACGCGTGAAAACATAAAAGAGGGAAAAGTCTGGGCCCAAACTCAAATATGAAATGTCAAAAGAGGAGGCACCGGGGGCTTCTTTGTTTTTTTTCTGGTTTGACATGTGGATAAGGATCGTATTTTTGTTCCCAAAAAGATAAAAAAACTTTTTTTTGTTTTTCGGAAAAGATAAGGGACCTGTGTTTCTTTTTATAATTTACCGTCCATTAAAGTCTCTTCGTCACCAGTTACAAGTCATGTGGCAACATACATACATGCAGCAGAGAGAAACCTCATGAGGCTGGAGCGGTTCTGTGCTCTGTGTGTGTTCCTGCTTTTGACAGTTTCAGGTCTTGCCAATTCACGTCTCCACAAGTCTCTATGTTTTTTTTTAATTTTTTTAATTTTAAATTCAGGTCTTGCCATGCCAATTGAATATATACAATAAGTACACTTGGCACATTATGTTATATTTAAATGTTGAACAAAAATAATCATAATGTGCTATGCGATTGGCAAACTGTCATTTTCAGTTTATGAGTTATATGGTGCCTCAATGACAGATGTTCAAAATCCGTTGGAAGCACTTTGAGCAGGGATTAATCACCTCGTGGTATTTACCAAAAAAATGATTGTTGTACAAAAATATGCAAATTACCTACTAGTGTAATGGTTTGGAGCAATTACTTTCTTTAAAAATGTCATAAGTTCGAATCATAACATCTATATAATGTGTGTAAATTATATTAGCATGTTATCGCCTCTCTACAAAAAAGACCTACAAAGATCCATGTGCTCTCCGATATGTATGATGGTGGGGAAAAAGCCCTCGAGATTCAAGTCAATGGCAGAGCCAGAATGAAATTGATGTAGAGTCAGTTTACTGTATAGTGTAAGCATAATACCATTTTATAAAAAAAGAAACATATATATTATTGCTTTTTACGTTGTCGGTGTTCGCGTATTGTAATATTGCATATGCATACAAACAAAAATGATGATATGAGAATATATATACATATAATTAAAAAAAATATTTAAGTTTGGATTAGAGCATGCATGCATGTGGCTTACTGTTTAACAGACAGCAGGGATGGAAGACCAGGATGATTAGCCAGTAGTATTCATAATTAAACTGGCATGTTCTGATATTCCATTTGTTATACTAACTAATAATTAAATTATTTTCATTAATTAAGACCAAGTTGATCGATCAAGTGGGTTTTATATTTCCCAGAAAGATGAAAAAACCAAGTCTAGGTTCGGTAAAAAGTGATATATGTATATAGAAAGACAAAGGTTGAATTAGTCTAATACTGCTCTTAGCCAAGTTGCCAGCCAGCTAATTGTTGCGATTGCCGCCTAACATACAGGAAAAATATGGTAGATATGTATGTGGATTAACATTTGACAGCGCGACAAGCGTTTTGGTTGACCTCATTTATGTATATTACTGCTGAATGAGCAGTGATTTTAAGTTTGAATTTTTATGACATCATAACAATGTGTGTGTGAGAAAAAACCACATAAACCAAAACCCACGTACTCTTTTCTTTTCTTATGTTTCTATATGAGACCATCTCAGTCTCAATACCATGCCCTAATCATGCCGAGGACAACATTCAATCATGTGTTAATAAAAGGCAACATAGACAAGCATCTTCGAATATTCATCTATGAACTATTTGTTATTCATCCGTCGTCCTGGTTAGGGCCGGTTTTGAGATTTAGATGATCTTGTACAAAATTTAAATTAGAGCCCTCATATAACCTAATATAAAAATACTAAATTAAAAAAAATTACCATGACTTAATGTCGTAAAATAATTTTGTTTTTGTTTTGTTTTGAGTCGAAGAAAATACTTTTTTCTTTTGGGTTATTTGTAGTAATGGTCTCTCAATTATACTTGAAGTTACATTTTGGTCACTAAACTCAAACATTAGTTCGAGAAGTCACTCTCTTGGGTGTTGTATTGCACCATTAGTTTCTACCGTCATGTCTCTGACTTTTTCTACAAATAATGGTGCAACACAACACCCAATTGAGTGACTTCTGCAACTAATATTTGAGTTGAGTGATCAAAATATAACTCCAGAATATAGTTGAGGGACCATTGCTACAAATAACCGTTTTTTTTTTGTATTTTGTTGTTATAATGGAAAAAGAATACAAATACAAATACAATGACATCACTGAGACTTGAATCTGGACCTTGTACCAAGGAATATGCGCTAGGAACTTTTGTGTCGAAGTGGTGCACGTTGGAATATATATATATATATATACTATAAAGCAAAAATATTTCGGGAGCCCTCAAAAATTTGAGACCCTGTGCACTATGCCAGGGCCGACCTCTTCTTTATTTATGTATATGATTTGTTTTGGTTGTAAATCATACTATTTGTCTTAAGGGCGTTTTTTTTTTTTTTTTTTTCTTTTTTGGTATTGAAAAAAAAACATAAACGAAATTTTCAAATACACAGGTTAAGAGACAGAAAACAACACACACCTTCTAAGGCTCCGAAAAACCTAAAAGAAAAGGTAATTTTTGAAGCATGAGCAAGCGCTTGTGCCCTGTGGTCATCATCGGAATGACTTGATCTTTTTTTGGCTTGAAAACTAATTTGTTTGATGATGGTGGGCACAGGCACAGCTAGCGCGTGATTGATTCAGAAAATGGACCCAAATGCATGCATGTCCTATGGTTATATAGTGATCACTTTAAGAGGCTGACTTTTTAAAAAAGCATTATGATTGGATATGGACCTTTCGATTTTTGACCTAAAACGTAGGTGTCAGTGTAACACCGTGCCATCTGTCACTATTTCATTCATTTATATTATTTGTGCACATACGTCAGGCCAACTTCATGCTTTGTTGATAGGAGACCAATTATAACGTGAGGTTTTTTTTCATTCATTTACACCTAATTTCCTTTCCACACATGAGGAGCTTAAAGGGAAGAAATATAGATATATTTATTTTTTTGATAAAGCGATATTGGAGGTGGAGGAATCAAACCCAAAACATCGGTCGCAAGAATTAATACTTTTAACCAATTTAAACTGCAAGCAGTGACGGATAAGGATTCAAAAGTTCAAGTAAGCAAAATTTACCTTAAAAAACTCGACGGTATCCAAATCATTGTTTCCCTTTTTTTTTTTAAGTTTGAGTGGACTATAACACATATGGGTAGGGGCGGACGCACAGAGGGACAAATGGGGTCAGTTGACCCCATGGGGGGCTGGGAATTGCAGTGGGGAAGGAATGGTGTGACCCCATGGCTGGCTTGGTGTGTGACCCCATGGCGCACACCAAGTGCTCGATGAAATGCCTAGCAGAGGAAGAAGAAGAAGCTTGCGCGTGCGAGCTTCTGTTTTTTTTTTTAAAAACCGCTTGTCCAAAACGACGCCGTTTTGGTCTAGACATGTTAAATATATATTTTTTAACCTGGCTTGAAAACGACGTCGTTTTGAGCCTTTTTTTTTTTTCAAAAAAACAAAGAACCACAGCCCATCTACCCGATTCTTCTTCCTCCCAGCAGCATTAGTTCTTCCCAAAACCTTTTTTTTTTCTTCAAAATTCCCTCTCCTCTAAAAACCTAACTAATCCCCAACCTCTACCCCGCCCGTCGCCAACCACGTCAAGAAAAAATTAATGTTGTTGATTCAATATCTTAATTAATTAATTCAATATAGATTAGTCTTTATGATTTCCCTCTCTAATATCTTTAATTAATTGATTCAATATATTAATGTTGTTGTGTGGGTTTATAATGTTGAGATTTATCTTAATTATGTTTTCTCAGAATAATTGTTGTTCCTTTTTTTTATAGGAGTCAGTTGTTTCCTTTCTTGGTCTTTAGGAATCCCTCTAGTGGATGGAGTTTGTTAGACGTGTTTTACTTGTTCCTGTTTATTTGCTAATTAGTTGTTTGTACGCTCCTTTATAAGAAGAGCATGTTTCAGTCAATGAATAACAAGTTCAGATTCAGCAATTCTATTGTCTTCTTATTTTCAAAGCTATCTTTTAGTTCTCACATATAATTGATGGATTTAATTAATTGATGTGTAGAAAAAATTATCATTGAAAGATTTTTTAAGAGAAAAGTGCTAATGGATAGTGAACTTAATCTGGGTAGTTCTAGTTCTAGTGGACAATTGTAACTTGTATTTTTAGTGTTATTTTCTTCTTGACAAAATTTCGAGACTTACACTATTACCCGATGCCTAACACAATCCTTCGTCCCCCACTCATATGGGTAGTTTTACATGAATTGGGTAGGCAAAAGTTTCCACTATCAAATATGATAGCTAGAAATAACCTTGTTTATATATAGGTTTTTTTTTTCAAGTGAACAAATTTGGGATAGACAGCTGTCTACCTTGCCCTAGCTGTAGAACCGCTGCTGTCCCTTGCAAAAATATAAATATTAAAAAATAATAAATATAAAAAAAATAAAAAAAAAAAGAAAGAAAAAGGGTTAAGGAAGGAGCCAATGGACACGACATAGTACAGATGAGGCAGACTTTTGTCTTTTTTTAAAAGAAGGGGTTTGTAGGGAACCTTTTGGTAAGATATTTTATATTCGCATTTGGCATTTGGCATCTGGCATTGGCCGATCCAGAGCTGCACGTTCACGATATGTGGGGTCACGATGTAGCTCCTTTAATATTGACATTGACTCATTGAGCACGTAACTTTAATCTTTACTCATTTATTCTTATTACCTTACAAACAAACATATCAACTATTTAATTATCTAAGTTTTTTTTTTAAAATCACAAATGGTCCAGAGGTTTATCAAATGGTCCAGAAGTTTTTTTAAAAATATTTGGTCCTTTAATTATTTTTTCTGACATTATTAGTCCTTTATATTACACTTCACAGCATCAATTTGGTCTTCGCCGAACAGTTTAGTCAAAATTTTCCTTTAAAATCCTGAAGTGGACACCAGGTGGATTAAACAATGTTTTAAACATTTGAGTTTTATTACAAATGGTCTATGGGGTTTGGCAAAATTATACATTTAGTCATTTATGTTTTTTTTTCTTGATATTATTGGCCCTTTATATTTTTTAAAATAGTTTAACATTTAAAATGTTTTAGAAAAAATTTAATTAAAAAAGAGAAAATTTTCAAAACATAATTTCTTTTTCATTTCAAATCAACTTGGCATGTGATTATTGGACATGTAGGCTCATATAATGTCACGTCAAATTCATTATGTTATATTGAAATTTCTATTTAAATTGATGAAAATTTCGACATACCCCAACAATTTCTGCCGGGACATGTATGTGAAGCCAACATGTCCAATAATAACATATCAAGTGGATTTAATTAAAAAATTTATGTTTTGAAAATTTTATCTCTTTTTAAAATATTTTTAAATGTTAAACTATTTTTTAAGGGTTTAGGGGTTTTTCAGGAAAAAAACTAAAGGATCTGACACGGCATGTATGTGGAGCCTATATATCCATTAATAACATGCCAAGTGGATTTGAATAAAAAAAAAATTATGTTTTGAAATTTCTCTCTCTTTTTTTAAAAAGATTTTAAATGTTAAACTATTTTTTAAGAAATATTTTTTCATTGGCTATGTGTGCACCACATATGTGTCATGTTAGCAATATAACAAAAAAATTAACGAAAATCTCGCAGTGTGATCAAATGAATGTGTGAGTGTAACATAAGGACCAATATTAAAAATAAAAAATAAAAAATAAAGGACCAAAGGTGATAATTTCACAAACCTTAAGACTCATTTGTGATAAAACCAAAATATTTAAAACATTGCTTTAATCCACGTCAGGACTATAACGGAAAATTTCGACCGAACGTGACAGTGAGTACCAAATTGATGTGTGAAGTGTACATAAGAGACCAATAATGTCAAAAAAATAAAAGACCAAATGTGATAATCTGACGGAACGCGAACGATTTGCGATAAAAAGCCATTATCTAAAAGAAAAACAAACTCACAAGTTCTACCAAAAAATCAAAATCAACATCAAAATCAAATTATTTGGAGTGAGGGGGAATTCTACTTGCACTCAAATCTCAATCCCTTCTATCCCTTGCTTAATGCATAAAGACTCTCCCGTCTTTTCCTTTTTGGGTTGTCAAAATTAGGAAGGGGATATGAGTATTTCTCTAAACACACATTGCCAAAGTGACGGAATTAACCTTGAGATCCACTGGTATGCAAATTAAGATATTTTTTTTTATTGGGTTAGAACCTGACAATGCTATTTGATAATTAATTGATGAGAATGTTTGGATAAAACCAAAAAAGAAGAAAAATAATTGATGAGGGAATGAATGCGAATGCGTAGACGCAATTCAAATGCGAGAGAAGGACAGCAAACAATAAGAAACAGAAATTAGAAATCGTAGAGTGAAAGAGGTGACCGCGTCTAGTGAGGTAATACTCTATTATTTACTCAGACTATATATATATATATATATATATATATTATATAGCGTTGTCTATTATTATACTATAATAATACCAATATAAAAACAAAAACAAAAAATAAAGCT